>DWDU01001026.1:0-15836 GCA_018245575.1 Jemadia suekentonmiller
GAAGAAGCGACGAAAGAAACTTCATGGGTGTGCTACTGCATCTTTTAAAATAAACACTTTTGTTAAAATATAAAACATAAATTTATTTCTTGTATGTAATCAATATCTTAAAACGGTTGCAGATTCTAAGCAATGTATAAACTAACACACCACCGAGCGCAACGGGCACTCGATGGAGCCACTGGTACTGGAGATGTTTATGGACCTTTGAACTTCGACGAGTGTTGTAAGCCATCTAACGCTTTAATAAAGAATTCAGAGAGATGACGTGACCGTATCTCTACTGGAACAGTGTGGTAGACAGCATTGGCGTCGTTCCTCACTGCCCGGAAGACAGCTATTCCCAGTAGTGCGTTATTATCTAACAGGAAGCTAAGTACACTTTAAATACAGTATTATTAATGCTGTTCCTTGTGCCGATGTTCGACTTATTTAAGAGTAAATAAATAAAACACGAGCAAGGTATTATTGTAATCTTTTATTAACAATAAAATGAATCACGTGCGATACATAATTGAATTCCCATTCCAAGATCCACAAGCCTGGATACTGCAAAATGTCGACCGCCTCCGTCTTCCTTCAACCCGTCCGTACTTCGCGTTCGATAACGTTTCTTTTAAATTATAGAACAATCACTTATAATTAACGAATTATTAATTCTCGCTGGCGTTACGCGCTCGTCCCACTGCCGACTACAAGCGACCACGGGACTATATAATATTACAAGAGAGAAAGAATTGAGCAAGTTCACGGGCGGTGTCTTGTTATATCAATTGTATTATAATCTGTCGTTTGCAAAAGTATTGTCGGTCGTCTATCGGCCGACCGCTCACTCGCCGGTAGGGGAACGAGTACGTAAGCAAAAAGCATTGTCATACGTAATTTAACGTTTGGAGAATTAAATACCTACGTAGTTACATAATAAAAGCACTTGCGTCTTCGATTAATTAAATTCAATTGCATTATGCACTCTTACCAATTTATAATCGAGAAATATGTAAGAAGAAAAATTTATGGAATATACATAACGACAAATAAATTTTTATTTACAGTTAAAAATTTTATCCCCTATCTATTATGAAATAAAGCGGACGTTGAAATAATACACTAAACTTATGAAAAAGTAACCGCTTCATTGATCGTAACGTAATCTCGAAGGACGAGGATGTTAACAAAAATTTAAACAAAACGCTAAGATTTACAGAAAAAATGAATTGATTAAACCATCACAGGTTTTAAGAAGAGAGCGGTTACCTTCGTGACGTTGTCGTTGCGACACTCACATCTCATGTTTTTATCCGTATTTTGGACTCATTTTTCTGAATTTTCCATTTCATAAATTAAATTGAACGATTTTTAAAATTTTTTAACAATTGTGGCAGTTTTGAGATTAAATGTCAAAAAGATTACATTTTCATTGCCAGAACGCCAAATCATAGCAGCATCTTATTAATGACACACGAAGAGCCTCGCGGCTGGAACAAATCTTTAATAATAATGATTTCAATAGAAAAAATGTACGAGTTACAAGGAAACATCCCTCACGACTCCACCCTAATACGCCGCTCGTCGCTAGCTCGTGGTTGAACTGAATCTTATCCCGATGGAAAAACAACTTCTTATAAATACATGTATAGTAATGTAGATACGTATTTACAACTTACTTATTGTTGAATTATAAAATTATTTTTTTACGAATTGGTACTGTTTCATATTTTATATAGTTAAGTATGCATTAACACACCAGGTATTAGTTCTAGAAAAGTTCCTTAGCATTTACAATACAACTGACGAAGTGTATAACGATATTGTAAACAGAAAGTGAGGAATTGTGAGCAATTAGTACAAAACGTTCCTCGGAGTCGATAATATCAGTTAACTGTTACATTTAAAACATTTTAACTACTTAAATATTATTTGGCAGTAGTGATTTTCGAAATACCAAAACATTGTAAGTTCCTATTACTACTTGTCTTAATACATAAATACATGTAACATAACACTAGGTTCAGTAACAAATTACAACACTTAGTGGTCAATGTACCCGGACACCGCGGTGCCTGAATAACGAATTCACTTATTTTCAAGAATATAATACATAGATTATGTACCAAAATGTATTGACAGTAAAGGACTAGAGTTGTAACTAGAGGACCATGGAAATATACATCGACTAGTCATGTTCGTTTGTCTTCCACGAGTTTACTATAATTAAAGCTCAAATTTATTTGTAAAAAACGATTTGGTGATCGAAACAAAACGCTCGCAATACGATCTCAGTTCGATATTATTTGACACACAGTTCGAGTTTACGCACTAAGTTCAATAACAACTTTTTGTACACAAACTTCCAACGACTTACACACAACATACATTTTTACCAATAGTAAATACATAGGTAACACCAGCGGAACAGACGAAAAAAATATCACAACATGAACATCTATTCCATATCGACCTTAGCAATCGAACAAATTAAACGTCGTTAACATAGACACAAAGTATGTACAAGTACAAGACGCTAGAACTCGAAGAAAGAACACCCTTTAGGGCGAACCAGCAATTAAATACCAAACTAACGATCGAGTAGCCGCGCGGCGGAGGCGGCGCCGCGCCTCGCGCACTTCAAACACTCCGCGTACTTACAACTTTAAAGATAATATTGTCTCTGCAAAATCTCACTCCACGAACACTCGGCGATTACGAGAGAGTCGTATTACATACTAAGTATATGTATATAAATTTGATAATGTTAATTCGTATTTAAATATTCCATAATATTACTTATTAATTCATTGTAAAAACACTTAGTTTTGCAGTTCACCATAATAAGGAAGGACTCCGCGAGTGGGTTCACAGTGAATTCGCACACGGAGCCGCGTATTCCTAACGTACCGAAGCGAACACAAGCTCGTACGCGCGCTGGATATAAACGATCAGTTTTATATAGATGCGTACGCAGCTATCGGTTTCACCAGTACGTGTGTGCGCGGAAAACGTGACCCCGCGTGCGGCGCTCAGCACGCGGCGGACAGGGGCGGGGGCAGGGGCGGGGGCAGCCGCGGGGAGGCGCGCCGTTAAATGATGCTCTCGCGGTTGCGCTCGTTGTCCTCCTGCGAGCTCACCGAGCTGCCGCCGCAGATCTGCATTTCGATCTCTTGCAGTCTGCCACAGAACAACACCGGCGTCATTGCAGTGTTATACATCACTAGGTACTTTAGTACATTACTTTTTATGTCACCGTCAAACATTGACACTTAAGAGTCTACACAAAAAGGAGATAAATTTCAGCTCTTATAAGCTGGTGCTGTCACCATAAATTTCATGTAATTTTAAGCCCTAGTATATCACAGAGGACCGATATGGCAATCTGCCAAGATTTTATATAGAGACGGCTCATATTGCACGATAGAAGCTGGCGCAGTTTGAAACGGTGACTACAGCAGTATTATAGATTTTAATAAATAGGCAACTTTGCCTTCGGCAGTTTAAATCTTCGAAAGTACTTTAATAAAAAATATCAAAATTATTGATCAAAACATTTGCATGAAACTTACCCAAAACTTACATCTATGAGTTCATTAAATAAAAACATGTTGTTCATCTGAACTTAACATTGTTCATAATCCTTTGCTTACCGTTGGTCGACTTCCCACTGCTGCTGGCTCAGCTTGGCGGACATGGCGGCGTTCTCCGTCTCAACGGTGTAGAGCCGTTCCCGGAGGCGCTTGATCTCGCACTCGAGCGCGTCGTGCGAGTCCAGCAGTACGCGCGGCGCCACGCCGCCAACCGCGCCGCCAACCACGCCGCCAACCGCGCCGCCGCCCGCGCTGCTGCGCACGCTCGACGCACAAGACGCTACAGGAGATGCTACACGAAGAGGGCTTACTGACGAACTGAAACATACACTCTCATTACACTCTAGACAGCCCTTGCGTCAACTGTATTAATTGAGAATGCTCATGCATATTAAGTACATTAACAATAACATATCTTGTGTTCAGATGGTGTCCTTACGATACATCGTGCGACCTAAAAGCCTGTCCATATGGTTCGACCGGCAACTTCACACAGTAAAGGAAACGTCCCAGTAAAATAATATGATTAATTTGAACTATACATAATAATATGTATTAAATCAATGTGAATATCTGAGCAAATAACATGTAACATATCTGTTACCGATGAAAAGTTAATTGTAATAGTACCAGTGTGATCCGTGCTAGAGCGCAGTTACCTATAGAGCTGGTCCCGGTAGGAAGGCGGGTGCGAGGAGTGCAGCAGCGGGGGCATGGGGGCGGGCGGCAGCTGCATCTCCTCGATCGGCACGCGGCCGCTCGTCTCCACCAGCCCCGGGGTTGACTGGCAACGCCCCATTGCCACTACAACACGCATCTTCTATTCTACGAGCAGCTCTAACATTCTCGATAGCTTCCTTGTAAACATTCTGTTTACAATATAGAAACCCACTAATCCGATATAAAACATTTTTCATATCTTTGTTTATTCTGTTGACAGCTAATAGGATTAACAACGAATAGTAATTCAAATTTTGCATATTTTCATATCACAAATATGAAATGTTGTTTGCGATATTGTAAATTAAACTGTTTTCTTAATGCATTTGTCTCTCACAGCCTACATCACCTAATAAAATTTCAAATATAATATAAAAAGAAAATTGTTCTCTAAGGTGTGTGTTCTCTAAGTCTGCCAATCAGCATTTGACCAACATGGCAGACTATGGCCTTAACACTCTCATTCTGAGAGGAGACCCATGTTCCAATAGTGGAACGATAAAAGGGTCGGAAATATAATTAATTCCAGTAAAGCATGATAACCACTAAGGACCGTCATTGTTCCAAAAGAAAAAATATATAAATTAATTTTTTTTTAACTTTTTTCACGGAAATACTGTGTCTACCACATAACATTTACATATATCCTAGGAGCGAAATAAATTATGCATTAAATAAAAACGTAAAAAAAAGTAACATCACGCCTGTAATCCCCGAAGAGGTAGGCAGAGGAGTGTAGGACACTACCACGTTTCACCAGTTATGTTTACGTCCCGCCATCAAATATTTCATGACCCTTACCATACAGCGGGAACAAGTCCAGACTACAAAGTACTACTAGATCTATCTAATTATGGTACTATCGAATAATGGAACACCTTTTTCTAAAGGCGCCTTCTTATATTTCTCAAGTCTCTTGACAGCGATGGACTCTAGGCGGACCCTGGCCGCGGGGTACTCCTTGAGGACGTCCCACATATCCTTCTTGCTCAGCACGAAGAGGTCCGAGTAACCCACGGAGCGCACCGACGCTGTCCGCCGGTTGCCTGTCGACGTGTCATCCACACACACCGTGCCGGGCGCTGCGCGGTGTCCGACATCGAGCTCCGCCACTTTGTTGCCTCATCGCAACACCAAACAACAAAGTAGACAAAACTCAACAGGGTCGACAACACCGAACAGCGAAGGCGAGTGCAAAGTAATTTATAAAATACATAACGAAGTGGTCAGCCCGGAAGTGAACGAAAATTAATAACCGTAGAATTAAATTTTAAAACACTAAAAGAAGCCTTTCTATCGGGGTTCCGGTAAATGCTTCAAGACAAAGCGTTCAGGATATAAAAATTATCAAAATAGAGTATAAGATGATAATTTATTCGTAAAGTAACTAAGCGAGTCTACCAATTTTTACAACGCCTATTTATGGCAATGAGAGTAAGAAATAAAAATAACCGCGTTAGGGTATACGACCAAGTTTTACTTACGAGTCGGTAAAATATAGTACGTTAAGATATTATTAGGGGTTTCATGCACCAAGAGGTCACGCCAAATATATGAAGTATTCGGGGAGGATGCAAAGCGATCGGGGACACTGCCTTCAATACAACCAAAGGAGATGAAGTCAAACACATGACGCTCATTGCTACGAAATCTGAAAAGAGGTATCTAATAACAAGCTAATCAAATATAAGAAAACAAAGACCAAAAGCTTACAAATTTAATGGGTAGAAGTCCAGTGATGGTATTAAATACGCACGGAGTAGTTGTAGTGTTTTAATGAGAAATAAGTTCAAAATGCGAAAAAATGTTAAAAGAATCAATAAATTAATGTAGAAGCGTTTCCCTACAAAGAGATTCATAGAGAGCGCCGTTAGCGCTGGTCTGCAGGCGTGCTGCTATCAGCGTGTAGAGACATTTGTGTGATAGCGTGACACCCAGAAGAGCGCTAACGTTGGTCCAAGAATGATGTCCCAAAACCTGTTGGTAGCGTCGCGGCCGCTCCCTCGGCCTGATTGCAGCGTCTCCTCGAAACGTTTGCTTTTGCTCTTAAAACTTTACAACGAACGACGAGTAGGTAATAATGGCGTGGCGTCTCGGGCCGTAGCGATATTTACCAAGTTGTTTACCTGCCGTGCCCATGTTCAGAATGGAAATTTCGCCAAAATAAGAACCAGCCTTGAGTGTCGCCAACACCGTCTTCCCGTTGTCGCCGACCACCTGCAGCTTCCCCCGGTTCACTATGTACATTTCTTTTCCCACTTCGCCTGTAAATAAAATTTGGGGCTCATTTCCTTTTTCCCCGCGCTATAATTAACCATTGCGATAAAGAAAATATAATATTTAAGAAAGGTCTGACGATCTCGGCGCCACGAGAACGATTATACCGAGGGGCAGCGTTAAATATTAAACAGAACCCTTTTTAAACAGCAACGCAATATTTTTACCCAAAGCCTACGATTTCTTTTTGTTCTTTAAATATCATTGTACCCGCGAAATATTTACGGTTCACGTAAATTTACAACGATATAAATAACAAAAATAGCTTTTGTCATTATAGGTATATATTAATAACTTTATACGAGTACAACTGAATAAGAACTAACAGGAAGTCAGATATATTATAATTTTGGAGGTTGAGACCATAAGTTTATAACACCAGTGGCATCGCCAATAATTTAGTGAATGTGAAAGCAAGATTTTTCGGTTCTGTTTTTGAGAGTCGTAACGCGTCTGGAAACATCACAAAATTATACTCGTTTTACATCTTACAAGCACATGATAAAATAAAAAGGAGATTCGTAGGAGAGATATGACCGGCGCGAGTTAATGTGATGCAGAGTGAATCTCATACTTCTAGGTGTATTAAGATAATAGAAAATACATGTGTTTACCTTTTCTACAGATGTAGTCACCGGGCGAGAAGAGGACCGGTCGTAGTCTCAACACCAGCTCGCACAGAAAACCCGCCTCCGTATTTTGGAAGATCTCCACCCTTCATAGAAACAACTTTTATTTTATTACAATTCAATGTAGGTAGGTATACAGTATATCTAGACGAACGTTGTTATCAATTTATTATTATATGACCCTCGGTAATGGCGATAATTCCTTAACTGGCTACTCTACTTTTTTTCAAACGTGAAAGCAAATAACGCAACGTGATGGTACAGCAGAACATTTGAATTTGGAAACAATTTTCAGTATTTATAGTATGAAGAACATTATGTACTTAAATAGTCTAAACAAACGTATTTCAAAATTAGGTATTATACAATGTATAATAATTTTGTACATAATATTATAGACATTATTCGAAAAGAGCCGTTATACTTGGTGATTAGCTTACATTGTGCACTTATAGCGAATCTCGTTCCACAATTGCAGTTTTTAGCGCCTGAAACTCGTTAAGTTAACAAAGTGCGGAACCAAATGCGTACTTTGCATTTTGTGACTGGACCGACAGATTGATACTTGTAGGTGACATAAAAACTAATCTAAATAATTTTTTACGTATTTATATAGTTCATCTTCTGGTCTTCATGAAGTTCTTGTGTTACAGTTGAACATAACCCAGAGTTTTCCAGATTGTATACGCGAAGCTGGATGCGTTTCAAAGGTAAATATTATTAGTCCTGTTCTGTATTCAGTTTTGAATCGTTTCAATGTTTTATTCTGTTTACACTGGTATAATCGATAGTTCGTCCGTGTAATGCCGCTGGATACGACACGCGGGAGATTCGACCATCCTAAAGCAGATAGAGCGCTACCGACCAGCACCAACAATGTCACTCTTACCACACTCCCAGTAAAAATCATTGGTCTTGAAATTTGCCCATCTTTTATATCCATTTCAATTGAAAAATAATATTTCATTGAAATTAAAATTTAAATGTCATCGCACTGACAATTTCCTTACGCGGTAATTTGCAGTATTGTAATAGACGCGAGAACTGTGAGTACCTGAAAGTCGCGGTCAGCTTAAAACGCGACAGCATCGCGCGCACAATGCCGGCCGTTACGAACTTCTCAAGTGATGCCATAACGTTTTAATGTTACCTACAAACTGCACGGAGCGCCGAGCTCCAGCTCTTATTAGGACACCAATGCAGTTATGTACTAAATATCACTTAATAATGTTAGATTGTAATAAAAAACAACAATAAAAATAGTACATTATTTTGTTGCAAACTACTAACTTTCGCAATAATTATTGATTGACCAGTGATTTGTTATTTATTTATAATTACACCTACAAAGACTACACTGTTGAAAAAGCGCAGCCCTAAAACCTCCTGCACTGAACTACGCTACGACGACGATTTATCAGATTGATACGAGTGCCGGCAACGTCGATAGCTATTTACATACGTACAAAAAAGAGTGAAAACTTAAAAAAATTAGAACGTACAAAAATCTAGAAGACAAAAAAGAAATGGATTTGGCGAACAACACAATGTTAGATAGTGTTAACAAGTAACAAGCTGTAGACATATGTAGAATGTGTGTGCGTTGTTCTGTTCGTGACCCGCTCATGTCGACGAATGGATTCAGCGGAACACAAAAAAAAACATGCTGCGAAGAGCCATTTGGCGACAGAAATTTACGGATCGTATAAACGAACACTTGCATAATTCATGGACGTAAAAAGCGAATGTTTCTGTTTTTAATTATACAACACGGGGCATTAAGCGTTAGTTGGTGCTTCTGCGATGTATTAACGTGAATGTATTCATGATGCTCAAATCTTGGCCTAAGTGTTTGAACGTCAGCAGTTTGTTGCGATATTAAAACACTTTAATAACATCTTAAACATAACATATTGTTTTAAGAAAATTTTATAACAGTAAAACATAGTTTTTGGTTTCAGTAATAATGAGGATAAACGTTAGTTAAATACTATACGCCCTGAAGAATAATACATATCTTCACGCCACGTCCCTCACGGGGTAGGCAGAGAGCACCGACTGACCAGTATAATAATAATAAGGAATAATGTAAATTTGTATAACTGTCGTAAATTTATATAGAAATTGTACATCTAATGAATTTGCCGCAATACGTATTCGTATCAAATACTTGCGGACGTAATCTGTTAAGTATGTCAAATATTCAGGGCCCTTGTATTACAGTATATATTGAATTTGAATAGGAGCATTACAGAGCCCGGATAGTGTTATACTAATTAAGTACCTCTTCAAAGTATCTAGATGCACGTTGATCGCGATTTCGGCCTTCAGCTTGTCCGGCAAGCAGGACACCGCCTTTTCCTCGTCCGAGCACTTCTGCGTGAGCCACAGGTAGTCGAACCACTTGATCACCTTGACCTGCAGGTGGGTCGGCACCCGTCTCATGCGCATGTACGTCTTCACGCCGTCCAATTTAGCTGCAACAATAGCAACAGTACAATAACACTCATTTCCCGAACGGGCCCGCTCCTCTATTGCTACATAAATCATCCGTTACACCTTTTGCGTGGCACTTTTACTTATGACTTCCCTAATGTTTCCTAAAATCCTTACGGTATCAATTCTTATTTTTTTGCAGCAACACACGGCAAGGTAAATTGTGTACCTACACATACGTGAAACTTACATTGTCTACTTAATATTTTGTACACATTTACATATTTATGTGTTCCGTTATTCTAAAATAATAATCGACGTTGAAATGTATGTATGGAGGCTCGTGGATATTGACAGTTCGGGTGCAGAACGGTCCCCGCTGGCGAGCCCGAGTTCGCTCTCGCGCTCACTTCACTTGACATGTGTTTTAAGCTCTAAGAGTCTCTTCCCGGCAATGAGCCACCCCTCGACTGCTTTATGTCGTAGCAGAAATCGGTATGAGGTGTAAGGTACTGAAGACATTGTGTTGAAGCTTACGATTAGTGACGATGGTACAGTATACCTAGAAGATACAAATACATTCAGCATTTAATTTTCAATCCGACATATATTAATATTTCAAATAGATACATATTTATTTGTTTATTCTTTAGTGTACACCATTAACAGGCAATACAAAGGGCGGACTTAATGCCTAGTGGCATTCTCCACCAATCAACCCTCGGAGAACAGTAAAAATTATAAAAATATAGTGGTAGATGCAACAGAAGAAGAAGTATGGTAACAGAGTGAAATACATCGTTCATAACAGTTGAAGATTCGCTCAGTGACATAAGTTGCATCTAGTAAACAGTTAAACAAGTAAATGCCTTTATTCTGATGACATAAGCATGTGTAAATTGTACTAAGTTCCAAGGATCTAAATTGATCTTACATATTGAGAATTAAACATTCTTATTATTGTTTACAAAAAGCGGACTTCGCTCCAAATTGATTGTTCTCTATCAATCACCATCCTACATTTTTCTTGACCATCACAGTGACTATTATCTATAGAGTCATAAAAAAACAAAACACTTTAACAGCCCAGGTGCAAGCCAATACGTACATATATTGTATATAGATACATCCCTATGCTGTCTGCGCTGCAGACTCAATCTGTACTAGCAGTGTTGGAAATAACAGTTCGGACTAATCTGTTACGACATTTTGTATTTAAAGGGAAACTTGCTTTCAAATGACAAAGAACGCGTTTCAGTGATGCCGCTCGCCGCGCACACCTTATTACTTGCCTGTGTTTGGCAGCACTGCTAACACTTTACTGAACGTACAAAAATAAAATATACAAACCAACTTGGGATAACAATGAACCCAACATGGCAATATACAAAGTAAAAGACTATTTACGCCCAAGTCTTACCTCATACCGAATGATTAAACAGCATAACATAAACATATTCCTTCATATCCATTTATCAATAGATATTAACTTAATACACACGGAACACACATAATTCCGTAGTCGTAAAAAGTATTTATATGATGATAAAAATTGTTCCGGCACTGCGCTTCACTGGCACAACCGAGGGCAGGGAGCGTTTAATGATTTACAGTTCTGTCTACCAGTGCAGGGGACTGCAGCCCGAAGGCCTGACATAAACTTATTTCTACCTTTACGATTTTATTTACACCTACTTATAAGATTAAGATAATTGTCACTTGCTTTAACGCTGACGGTAAACATCGTGCAGAATACTACGCACCAGACAGACGTCGTTATTTGAGGCGTGGGAAGTATGCTATCGGGATTATAAACTATTGACTTGAGCCTTCTCGTTCTGAGAGGATACCACAAAAAATTGTGTTCCATATATAATGTAATCAAACAATGCACCATCGAATCTCAACAGCTGTTAAGAAATTAAGCACAATCAGTGACTATAGACGTGTTTTTACTAAAGGCACCTATAATAATCAAACGTGTACTACAAAACACAAATGTTTAACAGGTACAAAAGTTTTATAACACGTGGACTTGAAGGTAAAGAAGTATTGTTTCTCTATCTATTCAAAGTGTATAATGTAGATACATAGAGATATTAAGAAGATTGTATACTTAAGGGAGTGACGGTGGAAATACGAAACACGCTAAAGTTGCACAGAAAAATGATACCAGTGTCGGGGGAGCAGACATTTGATACTATATTGAAAGCTCGTACAATACGTAGTTGTCGAGCAGGTATGTGACGTGTGTGAATCTCACTCATATGTTCCTACATATGTGGGTCAGAGGCGCGAGAGCGTGCTAATTACGTAGGAGGCTCGGTATCACTCGGTAGATATGCACGCCTTTTTCATAAATCTCTGAAACGCCATTTATCCTATTACCTAGAAATGTTTTTGCTATATACTGGTACTTTGGCTCTTTGATCCGATCGAAGCATAAGCAAATCTACCAATTGGAAGTCAAATAAAGATTGCATATTATTTGACTGCACAATTTGAATTAATGCATGGTTCTTCGTGGGCTTTTCAACATTAACCATTAACACCAAGGAAAAGGTTTTTAGAAGCCTACTCATTTATATTACAGCACCTGTTTTACACCCCTCGTCGAAACGCTTCGGTTATGCCTCTGAGAACTGTCGAGGACGTGAATGGAATATTATATTTCAGAAAAATTTTACTCAATAAATCTTAAAAATGTTCTGTCTAAAGTTTTAACACAAAAGAATACGTTTTATTATTTTCTGAGTGTTTTTGTAATATATAAAACGAGCTTCATTTAAAATTGATTTCCATGAGTTAGTTGGAAGTAATATTAACTTAATTTATCTCATAGTAGATAAAAGCAGTGCGTTCAGATACTCATAAGTAAGCATATAACATTTCTTAACAGTCGTAAACTGGCCTTTTTCAAAGATTACCTTAACTCTTTGTTATAAAAAATACAGTGGCAAACTTGCAACATTGTGATAGGAACCGCCTATGTACATGGTAATGGTAAAGAGAGATCAGCTTGCCGTGATCGACTTCCACTCCCCTCTTTTCATTTTGATACCGTTCATCATCATTCACTGTGGGACACGGACTGACACGGTCCTCCCGCCAGAATGAGAAGGGTTAAGGCCATAGTCACCCACGCGTTCCAAGCGCCGATCTTTCCAATAGTGAATAGTGTTTCACATTTAAATGTCACCGAGGAAGCAAAGATTTCAAATTACAATTTCAATAAATGCAATCAGAGAGAGTACATCATCTTCGTATGAACAGCATACATAAAACAACATTATATTATATATTTCTACGTTTACAATTCTACATTAAATTAATTTCATCGAGTTATTTTGTTTCTCCGTACAACGACCAACTGAACATTTCATGATAATTATAAATACGCAGACTAAAACAAATTACGTATTAAAAGGATAATGCCAACAACCAACGAACCAGCAATCGACAAACCTTGAAATCCCACTGTAATATTAAATACAACAATTAGAAATTTATACACACGGCGCTGTTGCTCCGGACTACAAACGAGAAAGTAGAAGGTTCTAAATTGCTGGACACAAACTAAGAGGGGCTAATAGGGAATGACGTTTCACTCTGCAGCGGAGTGCCCGAGCATTATTAGAGAGGAGGCATTAAGAGTAATTTAATCTTCCTCAACTGTACTGTACCAGTGAGCGTAGACCGTAGACCGCTGCGCTGCCACGAGCGCTTGCCGGAAATAAGCTACGACGCCACCACACGCGTCCCTGCCGTTACTACAAACTCGGAATATAAACCTTATTACTTCGCGCAACCTACTATACGACTTATATAAAAGTAAAACCTTTCCCAGTTCTACAGTTGAATACTATTTGCAACGAGTTTTCACCATGTTGTCCATGCACTCATTAAATATGCAACAGATATCCCTAAGCCTTACGGTAACTTAAAAATGAAATTGAACGTTCGATACTGTGATACACATTTGAAATAATTTACGTTTATTCGTGGATGTTCAGGTCATATGAAATAGCTTGATTCATAACTGCAGAAATACTGTTTTTCAGCGCAACTAAAAGAGAAATAATGTCAGAATGTGAATTTAAATAATAAAAAAGTTTTCGTCTATTCCTCACCATAAATTACTGAATCACAAATATACTACGAGTACGAATCTGATTATTTAAACATGTTAGATCTTAAAAGCATAAAGAACAAACTGATTGTATCGAATAACAGACATAACCAGGAACAGATGCACGCAACAGCACAGCTATTGAATTTTTATTGTTGCAACAGTCACCCAAAAACCAAATGTTCACACAAAATAACAGAAACTCGACCTCGTAATGGACATCTTGTTTACTACAGAATTGAATATAAACTAAACATGGCCTGACTCGACTGCATTCGGAATACATCCAAACGACCAAGCGATCACCGGAAATTCTCAACGATATTATTAGACGTAACGCTCGGGAACGCAATACCGTTGAGAAATGTAATCTCAAATAAAACTAGTAACCATCGAAATATTCTTAGAAGAGTATCAAAATACAATCGAAAGTGTTTCTGCCGTACACGTCATTATAATATAACGTCACACCTGTAACCCCGGAGAGGTCGGCAGAAAAGAAGATTACACTTTTACTACAGTTATAATATACACATTTATATTATAATTACACTATCACGCCAGGGCGCTTACGAAGTAGGCAGAGAGGTACGAGTAATAATTACATTTGTTCACTTTTTTATTCTTTACTCATACACCATCACAGGTAACCTCATGGGCGCGTCCTACACTACTGCGCTAACCTCACCGGATAAATACAGGCGCATTGTTAATCTTTTTATTTTCTTATATACCTATAAAAAACTCAATAGTTGCAGCCAAGTAATCTACGTCCATGATGTGATCTCAACTAACAAGGTTGACGTGGCATGCGGGAAGACAACAGGCTTTTGTTAACGCATTCCATCAAGACGGAACTATCAATTTCGAACAAGGAAGGTGCACAGAAACTGGTAGTGTTATTAATGACGTGTGTAAAAAAGAAAGAATACATTATATTTGGATAGAAAAAAAACCGCAAGAAAAAAATCTTTACCATTCATTTTATCCTGTTAATTAAAACAGTCAAGTAGCAAATTCACTCGATCGTTTCCTTACTGACAATTGGTACAATGCTAAAAAAGTTCGACTCTCCAAAGTTTTAATTGGAAGTCCAAAATTCATAAAACACTTCCTGAAACTTTAAAACGAGCATTGAAGACTTTATAATATAATATTTTAGACTAGCGGTCCGCCCCTACTCCGCACGGGTATTTAATGAAATTTCAAAAATTATAAATTTTACCACACACATACCTACCTCCTTCTCTTTGCGTCGAGGGTTACTAAGAAAGAATACATTATAAAGTTTTTATAATTATTATTCTTATTATTTCGTTTTATTATTTATTTTTATTATTATTTCGTTTTCGCTAATAAATAGGGTTATAAAGACTTGACGTGCAATTCTGTCCAGGAAAACACTGGCAAATAATTATAGAATTATACTTACTGAGCATAAAATTATATTCCAAGTAGTCGTGCGATAAAGATATCGTGTCTTATAAAAAACTTTACGTAGGTACTATATTAGATATTTTAATCAGCGTACGTACTATGTATTTATTTATTTATTGCAATGATTAAATTATTGCAATCAATATACTTTATGTGGCTTGCAAAGCCTTTTGTTGCTTGTTTAGTATCAACAAAAATATTATATTACGATACTCGTCAACATCGGAAGTGTTGCGTCGTGCGGAAAAAAGTTGTCGTGAGCCGGACTTATTAGGAACATAATTGCGATAACTAAACCGACGAGAGAAATAATAAAAACAATTCATATAATACAATATATCATTACCCTTATGTGATAATTGATGGGCATTTTATACACACGTGTTGTATAAAATGCGCAAATGAAAATCAAAGGAGATCGCATAGAACCCGTTGAATGTTCCCAGCGCTGACATTGTTGCAGCGGCGGTGGTGAGGGCGCGTGGCCAGCGGCCGGCACTGGACCAAGCATCGCGCAGTCGGCAGGCTCGGGCGGCAGGCTCGGGCGGCAGGCTCGGGCGGCAGGCTCGGGCGGCCGGCCCGGGGGGCGGGCTCACGGCGGGCTCGCGGCGTGCAGAGCCGCGCTCGATG
>DWDU01001027.1:0-15835 GCA_018245575.1 Jemadia suekentonmiller
CATCTTCAAGAAGGAATATCTTATGTTTTAAATATTTTATAATGTTCAATATTCATACATTATGTTACTATAAATTGCATTCTTATAAAGATTGTGATGAGATTTGGATAAATATTGAGATGAGATTATGATAAAGATAAAATAGACGGAAATATTTATAGAGACTAGCTAATGTTTTAAATATATATGTAAGTTTAGCTATGATATATTGCTGTGGAAGTTTCTAGACGGATTTAATGATTCCAACACTTTTTTGGATTGCTATAGACAGGTTTCTTAGTAATATGAAGTATTTCTATACCTGAGCCGTTTGGTTAGGATTTGTCTCTGGTTAGATACTTAGTCGCATTTTGGATACCAACAGAGGAGAATGGTGATCAGTATAAGCCAGCTATTTCCTTCGCAGCCTTGGAGTAAAACTGCTCAATTCCACCTGTTATGAAAGCTTTTATAGGACTCGTGAAAAGCAGATATTGGGTCCATTATTTACTAGCCAACGCGACAATCATTCTGCTCGACGTTGCCATATAGACCTCTAAACATGATGCACTTTTCATTCTTTCGTTCCTTCCTTCAAAGCCGGCAAACCATTCTACACTCGGGTGTTGCAAACGTTCATAGGCGAATGCGACCACTCACCGTCAAGGCAGTCAGTCAGGCATTTTTCTGGCCGGAAGATATGTAACAAGAAGTCTTGTCTAACTTGATTTACGAAGACAGAAGCTTTGCGAACCCTACAGTTCAGTGGCGATGGGGAAGACTAATTGTCACAATCGGACGAGTGATCGCAGCTGTTATAATTGAATTCACGTACATACCTACATGTGATTTGAGAACGTTTCATGCGCTTCACCAACTAGAACGCTGCTAATTATCCAGATAAAAAATACGTAAATGTATTCAATATATCCGTTTTATGTATTCAAGCCAAGTTTTTTACTTTTCACATGAGAAAGGAATGGAGCTCACGGACACAGATACAAGTATTACAAGTGACATCGGTAAGTAAACTCAAATAGGACTGTAGAAATGAAGCTATTAATGACATTTAGAACGGTTAGTGTACATTATTATTAAAACACAGTTCGTTTGTATTAATTGATACAGTAATAGGTAGGTATATTTAAATATTACCTTACTTATGTACAGATAATGATTATCTTACGTTTTGTACAGGTGTATACTTTAATAAGTTCGCTATTCTGTTTTCGTGTGTTATAAAAAAATCATGTTTACGCATATAGGTATGTACACGTAGGTAGGTATGGTTTAAGTTTTTCGCAGACTTAATACCTCAGATCGGAGCGCACGTGCAAAGCCGCCTCCGCTGAGCGTGATTCATGAACCTCTGATACTCGACAGTCGTGCTCGCCGCTCGCCAATGTACATCTATACAAAGCCATCCCACATATGGATGTATCCAACGAAAAGTAAGAAACGATTCTTATTTTAAAATTATATGTTTAGCAATTAATCACGCACTTGCAAATATATTTGTGCAATATGCACCATGTAAATAATGCAAATACATTTATTTATTTATTTATTTTATGCAAACACAAAAAGAGAGACTTGTTAAGGTGAAATGTTCATATTTACATAAAACTATAATTTTACAGAAATTTCCTTGCAAATTATTTTAGGTCGAATTCACATAGCATGTTAATTTAGTCCACATAACGTAATCCTAAATGCTTACAATTTATGAAAAACTCTAATTCAATCGGCAAGAACACATCGCATAACATTTTAATGAAAATAAACACAATTTAAACGTTAGACATTTTAATGCATATTAATTTCTTCATTCATTATTATTTTTCTGTTTTAAATACAGTATCATTTGGACGTCAGTTATTACGAATGGTTTAATATGAAATTATAATATTAATTTAAAACCGTTCAATATGTCTATGAATACTCTTTAAATTGTAAACAGTCTGTTAATCATATTTTACGAGCGTTTTTACTGCGCGTAACAAGTAGTCGAGTATGTGTTTAGCTAACGGAAATAAGTTAAAAATATTCATAATAGTTACCTATTTTAAGACACTAATTAAAGGCATAAACTTCAAGTAGTCAAGCAGAAACTCACTCAACTTTATTTATGCATTTTCAACCAGTTAACGAAGCTATCGTGTCTAGCTAAGTAATTAGAATAGTTAAACTGGAATCGCTTGAAATAAAAAACCGATATAGAAATCTGTTACTAAATATATATCGAAGATGTTGTCGACCGATGACGCCAATAAAGAACGCGGTGTCTCAAAGTAAAATGGGCCCGAATACTCAGGTGCGCGCAGCACAGATACATTGTGAGCCGCGCCGCGCGCCCACAAAATAGAATTAAAAGACACCACAATGGGGCAAAGCTCTTTCAAAACGTACACATACAAATAAGCACATATTGGAATGTTGAAGCACAGTGTTCAGGTGTTCGCCCACAATGTCATAAGATTATAAGTATTGGACGTTTTGACTCAGTCGTTGTCGTTTGATATTATTCATATTGGGCATACTATAAAAATAATTTGAATGTAAATGTTATACTTGACGTGATCTATGATAATAGTCTAAGAAATATGTATAATGAATGATCATTGTTTTATTTTAAAAAACTTGTGAAAGTTTTGAGGAATTTGATTTTTTTGTTTTCGTCCTGTAACAAAATAAATAGTGCGTAAACTTTACAAGTATACTTTGTTCAAGATTGCATTTCAAAACATTGTCGGTAACCAAAATTTTAATGTTACATTAGCCTATTGGCTCACTGGGCAGTGAACTTGGCTAAGACTGCCATTGTTGGGTCGATTGCCGTCCAAAGGCATTATTTCTGTGGTGAACAAGGGCATTCCTTCATACTTGGGTGTAAAATTATCCACATGAGTTTTAACCTTAACATCTCAGTACTTTACTATCTACCCTATACACATAAAACCTGTGGCGAACTAAATGTATTCAAGGCTGGACTTTTATTTCTTTAGGAGGATGGAGCTTTGGTATGACAATTTAGAATTTTGTACGTACGATTAAAACCTTAACCTCCCATATTTTGAGGAAAACTGTGCCCAATAGGGGAAAGAGTAGTTTGAAGATGGTATAGTTGAGTAAAAACGTTGAAAACATACAAAACGCCAATGTTTAGTGTCGTTCATTCTTTGTGGAAGTAAATTTTCTTCAAATGTTCAAACGTTTCTTAGGACCTTTGTAAGTACCAAGTTAATCTATATACCGATAATGTCCCTGTATTTTATAAGCCCATTGACATTTGAGATATGAGTCAATTCACCTCCAACCTTTAACACCATACGGTTTTTCACTAACCATTCTAATTAAGATTAGTACAGTCAGTAGGTTGGTATTCTAAACAAATATTATGGTTATTATGAATATTAATAGTTATTGATTATTTGTTTTTTTAATAATAAATCTTTAGGGAAGAACAGCAAGTGACATCTCTTATCAACATATAAAAACAATAAATATAGTGTAGTTTGGGTAATCATGATGCCATCTATAGAGCAATAGTAGGCTTATACAACTTGCATAACTGCCATCTACCGGCAGATAGCAAATAATGAATGATGCCATCTGTAAACGTATGGAATTTCTAATATCACTTTATATTGCCTTTTTAATGGCAACACTAAAGCTATATAATGAATGTACTTGACGTACACAGCCTATTTTGATTGGTTGGTTTCACAGAAGCTCTTCTGCTATTCGCAAGTTGGGAAATGCATTTGATTGCGGCGCGTCGGAGGGACGCATGTGCCGGTACCGGCTGTCAGAAGACGCGGACGAGGCAGCCATCTTGTACTGGAGGGTTCAAGAAAAGAAAAATAGTAATCGGGCAGTATCGCAGTGATCGGCTCCTTATTTCTAACAAGTAAGTAATTAAAAAAGAAAGTATTGTAGTAGGATGTTGAATTTAGCAATATTTGCACTAGGTATCTCCACGGCAGGTTAAAATATCTATCGTGGTCGTTGTTTGAGTGCTATATTGATAAGCTCACCCATTCGAAAGCACATGACTACCACTGTTTTCGTCAGTTAAGAGCTTGACAATACTTTAACATAAAGGGAAAATAATCTTCCTCACGTATGTCGCTAACCGCATATAATTATTGTTTTAGAGTAAATAAGACCGAATCAATATGTATCTGTACAACCTGACGCTACAAGGCTCCACGGCCATTACACACGCTGTGCACGGAAATTTCTCCGGTACAAAGCAACAAGAAATCGTGATCTCACGTGGGAAAATTCTAGAACTGCTACGTCCAGACCCTAACACTGGGAAAGTTCATACATTAATGAAAGTGGAAATATTCGGAGTCATTCGTTCCATGATGTCATTTCGGCTTACTGGCGGCACAAAAGGTAAATAACATTTACTTACACGTGATATTTATGGCCTTAAATATATTGACCACGTGGTCACACCTCAATAAATTTTAGATATGTAACATTCTCTTACACTTGCATTCTCTTGCTGCCATGCTTTTAATACGGTAGAAGTACGGTATGACAAAAATGCATAGACTAGACCAACGCGTCGCTCTCGGTTTATTTTTATATTTTCCGGGATGTTCGTAGTTTTGGGACAACTTTTGTTACCACAATTAAATTTATTACGGTTTCGACTTAACGTACAAGTTTCAATGATTTTACCCCTTTACAGATTACATAGTGGTTGGATCAGATTCTGGCCGTATAGTTATTCTAGAGTATATCCCAGCTAAGAATGTTCTAGAGAAGGTACATCAGGAAACATTTGGAAAGTCGGGTTGCAGAAGGATTGTACCAGGCCAATATTTAGCTATTGACCCCAAAGGCAGAGCTGTTATGATAGGTAAGTACTGGCTTATGTTTAAATGTATAAATAATGTTTACTACACACCTCTGCCTACCTCTTCGAGAATACAGGCGTTATGTTACGTATAAATAATACAGAAAATTTTTACTAATTACACTTACATGACTCTTGACAGGCTCATTGGCCAAGTGGTTGCTAGTGTATTGTCAAAAGGGTGTGTTAAAACCTTGGGTAGGTTATTATTTGGTTATTTGATCAGATATTCCTAGTAGTCACTCAGACTGAGATTGATATTGCATGATGATACACCAGGTCAGCTAGTATAACATAACTGTGAAACATGGCAATATATTACTCACCTCTCTCTGCCTAGCACAAATTCACCAAATAGGTATTTTTTTTTAGGTGCAATTGAAAAACAGAAACTGGTATACATTCTGAACAGAGATGCTGAGGCCAGATTGACTATTTCATCGCCATTAGAAGCTCACAAATCAAACACACTTGTATACCACATGGTCGGTGTTGATGTTGGCTTTGAAAATCCCATGTTTGCTTGTCTGGAAATTGATTATGAAGAGGCTGATTCTGATCCCACAGGTATTTTTTTTCAAATCAAACATTTGCTATTGAAGTGAGCCAATTGTTCTAGTTATATAATAATGTTTTAGAGTTAAGGGCTCTAAGAAATAAATCAAATAAAATGATTATTCTGAGGTCCGTGTTTCCGACTGACAGTGACGTCAAAACCTCTCTTTATGAATTATGTTTTATAATGTTACATACATTTTCATTGTTGATTGGTAAATTTAAATGTTTCATATTATTTTAGGGGAGGCAGCCCAAAAGACTCAACAGACATTGACCTTTTACGAGTTAGATCTGGGGTTAAATCATGTTGTACGAAAATACTCTGAACCATTGGAGGAACATGCTAACTTTCTAATTACTGTGCCTGGTGGTAATGATGGACCATCTGGGGTACTAATCTGCTCCGAAAACTATCTCACTTACAAGAATCTCGGTGATCAACATGACATAAGATGCCCTATACCTAGACGACGTAACGATTTGGATGACCCAGAAAGAGGCATGATATTTGTGTGCTCGGCAACTCACAAGACAAAGTCAATGTTTTTCTTCCTAGCGCAAACAGAACAGGGAGACATTTTTAAAATAACAATAGAAACAGATGAAGATATGGTTACTGAAATAAAACTAAAATATTTCGATACAGTGCCAGTAGCTACATCAATGTGTGTCCTCAAAACTGGGTTCCTTTTTGTGGCTTGTGAATTTGGCAACCAGTAAGTGTTTCACTTAATATGTTGGATGCATGTGAAAAAGTGTCATTGGACATGTTTCAATAACATAATACAACCACATGCTAGATAAATAATCTCTGAACCAAGGTCCTTCCTATTATGTGGGTTGAGTTCACACTGATGAGAGATTAACATATAAAACAAATTCATTGATCCCAGTTGTCAAATAAGATATTGAAAACTTTCTTGAAATCTAGCCTGCCTAGTTAATTACAAGTGGTCTGTAGTTACTGTGGTACATAATATTATTGTATTTTCAGCTTTCTCTACCAGATTGCTCACTTGGGCGATGAAGATGATGAACCTGAGTTCAGTTCGGCAATGCCTTTAGAAGAGGGAGATACATTTTTCTTCGCTCCTAGATCACTTAGGAATTTAGTGCTAGTTGATGAACTGGATTCCTTGTCACCAATATTAGGTAAGTCTGGTTGAATTTATATTATTTGTTATCCATTGTCACTTCAATGTGAATAATTTTTTAAGATTAACGTATGTTGAGAATGAGGTGGAACACCCTTAGATCTCTGAAAAAATTTCAAATGTATATTAATGCTGCTGCACTATATAAATCTGTGTTACTAGTAAATATTAGTTTGAGTTATCATAGTTTTAATGAATATTATTAAATAGTATTAATATCCAATTATTCCAATATTCAGCATGTCATGTAGCTGATTTGACTGGGGAAGACACTCCTCAAGTTTACTTAGCTTGTGGACGAGGACCGAGATCGTCATTACGAGCTCTAAGACATGGTTTAGAAGTGGCTGAGATGGCCGTGTCCGAATTGCCAGGCTCGCCCAACGCTGTGTGGACTGTCAGACGTCACAAAGATGGTAAGCTTATACAAACAAACCATATTAGTTATAATATAATAAATTAGGTAATAACTGGTGAAAAGGAGTGGTGCCACTGTCAATAGAAAAAAATGTTGATATCAAAAGTCTTGTTTGATATACATCGATAATATTGATAATGGATAGTAAAAACAGTATTGAAAATGAAAAAAAAATATTTAACCAATATTATATACAGTGTAAACTCTTAATAAAGTCGTGCGAATGATGTCGTTACGAAAAATTTTTGGTTGGTTTACCATGAAACCCGTAACTTCACTCTTTATAACGCAACAGCCATACTCTATTACGAAATAATACTTTCATATGTTGACATCGACAACATATGTCACAGTGATGTTTTTATAATCAGCTTACAAAACTAATCGTTTGAGATGCCGAAGTTTCTAAGATACCTAAGGTCATAAACAGCTTTTGTTATTGTTAATTGTCTTAACATGTGTGCCATTACTCTTAAATTACTTTGTATGTGGGAAATTTGTCAGTTGCTAAACTTAACAAAAATACTTTAAAAAATACAAAACCAATATTGGCATAGCAAAATACTTAAGGCATTAAGGCACAGTTAACAAAAACATGTGTTTAGAATAATTTACCTATTAATAGTAAAATAACATTCGAAATTATAGTAATTTGTTAAATTTTCTTTTTTTCTCTTCCCTCGGTATAGTAAAAATCTTAACAAAGAAAATAAATGCTCCGTCCCTTGAAATTCATTATGAAGAGTTTACACTGTATTTAACTAATTAAAATCCGAATATTTAAAAAGATTTAACTAAGACTTTAAGTGAGGATATATAGCATGATTACTCACCTTTCAGCCAAGTTAAATTACTAACCACCTTTAAAATTCTTGCTGAAAAATCAAGGGCACAGTGAACTCGGAAAGGAGTGTAATGATTATATCACTGGTCCGTGTTACTGATATACTGTGACGCTACCATAACCACTCATGAATACTCCTTTTTATCAACAAATTACTAATAAAACCCTGGCTGTTTGTTATACATAAACACCAGTGGTTTTTCTTTTCAGAATCTCTCCGGCGATGAACAAATAGACTTGCTCACCTCAGAGAATCAAAGGTAGGCATCGGTGACTTCAGTTGCTTCAATGGAGGCTGTCGTCATATGAAGACAATTTACTTGTAGAAAGGTGACAATCTATTCAATTCTAGCTTTCTTTTTTCTTTTGGTTACAGAGGAGTATGATTCGTACATCATTGTGTCATTTGTAAATGCCACTCTCGTCCTATCTATTGGTGAAACTGTTGAAGAAGTGACAGATTCGGGCTTCTTGGGGACGACACCGACTTTAAGCTGTCACGCTTTGGGCAACGACGCCCTGGTGCAAGTTTATCCTGATGGCATTCGACACATTCGTGCTGATAAAAGAGTGAACGAGTGGAAAGCGCCTGGAAAGAAATCAATCGTGAAATGTGCAGTCAATCAACGGCAAGTTGTGATTGCGCTAACTGGGGGTGAACTTGTATACTTTGAGATGGACCCAGTGAGTAAATGTGGCTCTTTAAAATATTACTCCCGACGTTTTTGCGAGTGCTACCTTCGGGTTATACTTGCGAGAGTGGTGCGTAGCTGCCCCATGCAGTGACAGGCCCACAACGTCGCATAGCATGCTTCCCTCCCGCTTACGGTAGAGGGCAGCACTCTGCATATTCCATAGCCAAACTGGAGTCGTTCAGATTTTGAAGGTGGCAAAACCATGCTGTGGACAAACATACAATAATTATTTTTCTTTGTAATATAGCTAATGCCTTACATTAATATATAAGTATTTTTCCAGACTGGACAATTGAATGAGTACACTGAAAGAAAAAAGTTGTCATCAGATGTGTCTTGTATGGCACTAGGATCAGTAGCTACTGGGGAACAAAGAGCTTGGTTCTTGGCCGTGGGATTGAGTGATAATACTGTACGGATAATTTCATTGGATCCAGCTGTAAGTTAATTTCTGGGTATATAGTGAAATCTATGATATATAAACTTATTTGTTCATTAAATGATGATAAAAGGACACCATTGAATTCCTTTGATTATAACAACCCAAAAATGCGTTATTCTTAAATACTACTGATTATCTTTATATATTCTACCTAGTTTTGGAATTCATGAAATGGTTGGTTGAATTTGAGAATTTGTTTCTAGGATTGCTTATCACCTCGTTCGATGCAAGCATTGCCTGCCGGTGCTGAGTCCTTGTGCATAGTTGAGCAACCATTTGAGAGTGGAGCCAAGTCTGCACTCCACCTGAACATAGGCCTGAGTAATGGTGTGTTACTGAGAACCACCCTGGACTCAGTTAGTGGTGATTTAGCAGACACAAGGACAAGGTAATTATTTAGTTGGTAAATTTTATTTACATATGCTTCAGGTAAGTATTATTATATTTTCAATGATGTTATCCTATTCGCTCCGTGTTTCATCTGAAATACATTGACGATTAATTAACCAGATCTGAGTTAAGCAGATAAGATTTTTAAGTCTTAACTTTTGTCATACTTACTGTTAAGATAGTATTACTGCATTATAGGTACCTGGGATCTCGACCTGTTAAACTGTTTAAAGTCAGAGTGCAAGGCTCTGAGGCAGTGTTGGCCGTATCATCAAGAACTTGGCTTGGTTATCACTATCAAAACAGATTCCACCTCACCCCTCTTTCATATGAATGTTTGGAGTACGCTGCAGGTTTCAGTTCAGGTAAATATTTTGCCATGAAATATCTATGTACTGTTTATTAAACTAAAATGATCCAAATATCTTAAAATATAGCTTGTAATATTTGTTTAGTTATATTTGAAGGGTATAAAAACAAAACTGCTTCAGTTCAAATTAATCAATTATAAACTGAGCACATCAAACTTTTCATCTTCAAACCTGTTAACATGACACAATAAGCAAAATAATGTAAATCCCACTTTATCCAACATAAAATTCGATTTAAAAACAGTGTTCAAATGCAAAACGACATTGATCCAAAGTTTGTAAAATGCAAATCCGCCTCAGTCCCTTTCAACAAATCAGAAGTTGCTATTTCGAAGTATGTTAAGTTATTGATATGTTTTGACATCAAATAAAATAGTAAGATGCAAATTCACTTCGATCCAAAGTTGTGAAAAGCAAATACGCCCCATTGTTAAACAGAATACATCAATTTTGTCGTTTTTTGAGAGTGCACAACAATTTTGACCAAAGTTGTGTACACTAGTGATGTAACGAATGTCATTTTTTGTACATTCGCGAATGCGAATATCTGGTACCGACATTCACGAATGCGAATATTTTATTTTTGTAGAAAATTTCATATAATAATTTTTTATTGTTTGTTTACATTACATTATATATTTTTGTCGTATAAGTTCTAATTAAAATATAATTGTTAACCTTAATTGCCCAAATTAAAGTAAATAAATAAATAAAACCAAATAAAGTAAAGACTAATGATGTGATTACAAGGCTAAGACATTTTTTGTTGTATTAAAAACGTAAAAGTAAGTAGGCTTTTGTTTTTAATAAATGAAAAGAATTTGTATTTAATAACCTTTTTTTTAATATTCACATTGACAAAACATTCGCACAAAATTTTCCGAATGCGAATACGAACATGCAAAAATTTACATCAGTGTAAAAAGTTACATCACTAGTGTACATCCGACGTGTTTGCGTGCGCTGCCCTAGGGCGGCGCCCGCGAGAGTGGTGCGTAGCTGCCCCATGCAGTGACAGGCCCACAACGTCGCATAGCATGCTTCCCTCCCGCTTGCGGTAGAGGGCAGCACTCGGCATATTCCATAGCCAAACTGGAGTCGCTCAGACTTTGAAGGTGGCAAAACCATGCTGTGGACAAAAAACATATTTATATTATCACTTATTTATTAAAACCCAAATATTAAATTCGTCTAATAAGTGCTTTTTAAATTACAGAACAGTGTGCTGAGGGTATAGTGGCTATTTCATCGAACACACTCAGAATTCTGGCTCTGGAAAAGTTGGGTGCAGTGTTCAACCAAACATCTGTACCCTTGGACTATACGCCGCGGAAGTTTATAATTAATTCCGACAACAATCAAATTATTGTTCTGGAAACTGATCATAATTCCTATACAGATGAAATGAAGAAACAGAGAAGGTAAATGCTGAATTAGTATTGAGTATGATTTTCTTCATGTTACTACATATCTAATGTTAAATGATAAAGTATTCTATAGTGGTCTATAATCTTACAAATTTATTAGTCTAACAACAAAAGTACATGTTATGCTATTTTTACTTTATTTTTTCCTTCCTTTTAGTCCAGTTTGAAGTTGTACCAATGATGACTCAAATACACACGAAACTGAATTCTATGTAGAATAACCTGCAGTACTGAGCTTAATACAAATGTGACCATACCTGAACACCTGTAAATAGTAGTTTTTTTGGAATTAACCATTTTTATTTTACAGGATTCAAATGGCACAAGAAATGCGAGAAGCTGCAGCTGGTGGTGGTCCGGAAGAACAACAGCTAGCCAATGAGATGGCTGATGCCTTCTTGTCTGATATTTTGCCTGAAAGTGTTTTCGCTTCACCCAAGGCAGGGGCAGGTGTGTAAATATTTAACATAATTGAACCCATTCTGTATGTGTAAAGGAAGTGATGCAGGTAGAAGCACATAAAGTCTAGGAATATAATAACTTTTTATCTACATGATAGTTGGTAATTTCACAAATATTGGTGATGATGATAAAGTAAGTTAACTGAACAACTAGGTATACCATGTCAGTAGATTTTGTGAAGATACAGTTTCAATTTAGTATTAATTTGTTCTGCTTCTTACTGGGTTTTTCTGGTTTTCCGTAATAATTCAGTTTTTTAGTCCTGTCAATCAGGACTGAAACACTTATTTGTACAAACGTTTTAGTGTTTGACTTAGATGCTTCTATATTATAGCCACATTCTCTGGGCAAGAGCAAATAATGTACCGAAGCAATTTGACTCTAATCGATTGTGGCCATATCATATCCATGCGTTAATCCCAAATGATTTCTCTAATTCATTTGATTCAAGCAATGGAAACAAAAATAGTTTGAATATACCAGAACATTGATGGAACTGTAAACATTTGGTGATATTAATCATCTCTTGAACAGGTATGTGGGCATCACAGATCAGAGTAATAGACATGAGTATTGGAGGACAACCCAATACTGTATATAAGGTGCAGTTAGAACAGAATGAAGCAGCTGTGTCTCTGTGCATTGTGCGATGGTCTTCACATGCCGAGCACGCATTGCCACACCTAGTGGTGGGTGTGGCTAAAGACTCCATCTTGTCTCCCCGATCGTGCTCTGAAGGCTATCTAAATGTATATAAGGTAGTAATGTGACATTAGTAAATTATATGACATTACAGGCATGCATGTACAATCAGTGCAGTTGTTATTATTAGTTTTTTCTGTTCTAGATACATGGTTCTGGAAAATTGGAATTGTTACACAGAACAGCCGTAGACGAGTACCCTGGTGCTGTGGCAGCATTTAATGGGAAACTGCTGGCCGGTGTTGGGCGTATGTTAAGGATGTATGATATCGGCAGGCGAAAACTGCTGCGGAAGTGTGAAAATAGACACATACCGAACCTCATAGCTGACATCAAAACAGTTCGTCAACGGATATATGTGTCTGATGTTCAAGAATCTGTAATTTGTGTGAAGTTCAAGAAAAGGGAGAACCAATTAATTATTTTTGCTGATGATACAAATCCCAGGTGGATAACTAATAGTTGTATACTTGACTATGATACTGTGGCAATGGCTGACAAATTTGGTAATGTGGCTGTGATGAGACTGCCACAGTCTGTTACCGATGACGTCGACGAAGATCCAACAGGAAATAAAGCACTCTGGGACAGAGGTAACTATCACAAACTTTCTATTTTTTATTCTGGTATTCATTTCATGATGATACTAAATCACACATGCTAGACTAATGAAAATCTATGATTATCTGTTTAAATCTGATAAACCTGTTAAAGATACTGTAGAGCTACTGGTAGTTTTATTTGCTCGTCTCAAAATGTTAATTATTTACAGGTTTACTAAATGGTGCTTCACAAAAAGGTGACATTCCGGTGAACTTCCATATCGGTGAAACAATCACATCATTGCAAAGAGCCACACTAATTCCCGGCGGTTCAGAAGCCCTACTGTATGCAACCGTCAGCGGGACCCTCGGCGTGCTGTTGCCCTTCACGTCTCGGGAGGATCACGACTTCTTCCAGCATTTGGAAATGCACATGAGGAGCGAGAACCCACCGCTGTGCGGACGCGATCACTTGTCCTTCAGGAGTTACTATTATCCAGTGAAGGTGAGCGAGCATTCGTCGTGCAATCGTTGTGTCGTTACGGAACAATAATTCCGCAGCAAGTCAACAGGCGCCCTAGCCCTCGGGCGCGTGTGTTACGGCTGCGGCAGAGCGAGCGCGCCCGCGGCCGGCGCGCGCTCCCCGTGCTGGGGCGCGCGCGCCGCGCGGGCCGCGCGGCCCGAGAGTCGGGCGCGGCGCGACCGTCGCGCCCGTAGTGGCGGCACGCACATTGCATTGTTAGTGTCCTTGGCTATGAAGAGAGCTGCGGGAGGGGGCGGTCCGTGCATTAGCTGCCCGCCCGTGGATATTACAATAGGACGCTTATAGCCAACAATAGTGTATACATTTGGGACACTATTAATCAATGTTCATTACTAACTGGCCTAACAGGAGTAGGACTGTTTTAAGTAACAAGTTCAGGTGGTTTATATTAGCAATTATTGTCGACCAGTATATGTCCTATGCATGACTGATCGTGACCGACTACTTAACATTGGGATGACCTCTTCTAGTATATATACATGTGAAATAGTAAGCTGAATTCTTACATACGAGTTGTTGTAATACCAGTAGAAATGAGTCACAATACAAAGTGTGTGTAACTACATTACATTTTGTAAAATCAGGAATCTCGTATTCACATTTTTTTTTGTTTCATACAGAATGTGATTGACGGTGACTTGTGTGAGCAGTTCAATTCGCTGGATCCGGCGAAACAGAAAGCTATCGCGAGTGACCTGGAACGCACGCCTGCTGAAGTGTCCAAGAAACTAGAAGATATAAGAACTAGATATGCTTTTTAAATTTGGTACTGTCTGTATAATTCATTTTAAGAAATCTACTTTTGATGTATAGATTAATCTGCATCACAGTTGCTTTTGTGGAGCAACATTAGTGAACAGGATATGATTGTCAGTAGGTGACCTTCTATAACACTGAGCACTTGTTGTTGTTAAGTGAATTTTGTCATAATGTTTATATCAGCGTAACGTTATTATTAATTAGTACGAGGGGGCGTTTTTAAGTACACGGAATGACCGGGTTCGAAGGGGGATAGCAGGCTCGTTAAAGGCGGGACTTGTTTATTAATGACTCATAATTAGTTCAATGTACAGTTTTGTCACAATTGCATCATCAGTTTTAAAACTATCTACGATTAAACAACTCAATCCGGACGAAAATTTGAAATATGTGGAAAATCGAGTATCGCGCCTTTATAAAGTTCCTTACCGAGCTATGAAAGTGCAAATCATAATGGAAGAGATGTCATCGGTTAACGGGGACTCTTGCTCTAGAGAAACGATGGTTTACAAGTTGCAAAACCTTTTTAAGCTTATCAAGTATTCACTTAGACAAGCCACGAACAGGACGGTCTGTGGAAGTGACTACTCTGAACATTTCTTTATGAGTGTTTAAATAAGTTAGTAAAAAATCTGAAAAATGTATTCGTCTTGCAGGAGAATGTATAGAAAAAGAAAAATAATTTTGACATTTTATTTTCCCTCCTTGTCCCTCATTCCGCGAACTTAAAACGCACCCTCGTAAGTTAATTTCACGGCGTATGTGCACAAACTCCTTCATGCAACAGATGAATATTGCTTGAAAACAGCTAGACATGACTAATTGTAACATGCCAGTTGAAAAAAGTAGTAAAGTTTAAGTCAATGAACTGAATACGTTAAATAGAACTAATAATTTTATTTGTGAATTTCTCAACAGAATTACATATTCCTTTCAGTGTCTATACTTAATTTTATTGCTGTAAGTGAAGTTCTGGTAGGCCCAGACTCTAAAATGAATTTCAAATATAAAAAAATGTAAACGAAAATTGTCTTTATTTTTAACACTGAGATTATATCAAGTTTTTTAATAGCTTCTTTAACTACCAAATTTAACTGATGTGCTGTACAGTCGATATTATGTATTTTAGATAACAGGCGCGCTTCATATTGGATCCCCCATCTCGTACCATACAGTGCTCATTTTGTTTCTCAAGTCCCCATTCTCCTAACATACTTAGAAATATTTCCGAAAAAGAATCTTCCGTATGACGTTCTTCAAGAACTTCCGCTTTTAAAACGATATTTTTTCGTTGAGTCTTTGGTAATACCATGACTTGTTAAAAACAATGAAACTCCCAATGACGAGTCTGACCAGATATCTGATGTGAAGGAAACTTTCTCAAAATCTTGTAACATGCTTTTTATTTTTGATGACACTCGTAAAGCTCGCTGCAAACAAGTTCCGTAAAATGTTTTCTGCCTTTTAGAACATAGTCTGAAACTATATGGTCCATCAATCGTCGGAACCCTAATTGTTCTGTGTTGAAACGGTAATTCTGATAAAGCTAACATTTCAACAATCAAACAGTCAACTTTTATTGATTTGGGGTTTGTATTATAATAATAATAATAATAATAATGGTTTATTGCCTCAAAAAATATTACAAATAAAAAATAATAGTTAATTCGGGTTC
>DWDU01001028.1:0-15826 GCA_018245575.1 Jemadia suekentonmiller
GTAACTGGTGAAACGTGGGAGTGTTCTACACTCCTCTGCCTACCTCTTCGGGGATAACAGGAGTGATGTTACGTTTTATAATAGGATCAAAGGTATTAAATTTGTATTAAAGTGTATAATTTGTTTGACAGAAATACCTAGGTCATAACGTACCTACCTACACATTGGCCGTGCCATCACACGCCATTGCTCATATTATACCAATTCTATCACTTTTATGGCCAATTTCATGAATAAACTTCGTATTTCTTATTTACCTACACAATAAAATCGTACCATTGTAATAAAACGCTCACACGCAACTTTAGCAATTTGAGTCGGTACTAATATCAGAAGTTGTCCACCATTTTGTTTTTTTACTTGCATTACATAAGGACGCATGACTTAGATCTTATGTTAAGCGCAGTAAGATTGAAAACTACTTGAATTCTACTTCTTAGTGGGATGTAAATACATCACATTTGGCGGTAAAATGTTATCGCGCACGTGTACCTGTCATGTGGCGCGGCACCTGTTGGCCACGTGTGAATCCGATAAAATACTTAAAGCATCAACATTGTTCTAAGCGTACCTAATAAGAACAGACCGCGATTATTTTAATTGTACATTTCCATTGTTAAATACAAATAACATTACAATTAGATTAACATTCATTCCAATTAATTAAAGTCGCACAGTTGGGCAACGGTCTGAGATAAGTTAGTGCAAACCAAACGTTATAGTCCACGTCTTGCGATACGCCCGCATGTCAATTTGTCGTCCGAGCGGATCAATCAATAAAATGAATGAAATCGTCCTTAAAACATTGAGCCGAGATGAATACGGCCACGTAAAGGTTAATCATGATATGGCGAGCTGAGGTGAACCGCCATCTGTTCTTTTTTAATTCAATTCAATATAGGGTTATAAGTGATGCCGTGTAAAAACGAAACAGTATTAATTAGCTTCAAGCAGAAATACATATAAAAATAAATTAATTTTTAAAATATTAATATAAAGACGTTTTCAAGATATAGAAATGTTAAAATCCCTATTAAAAATAATGATCCGACTAACACCGAACAGTTTTATCTATCTGTAGCTACTAGATATACCTTAAATTCCCTAATAACCAAAAACAAATCTCTACATTTCTAAGTGGTGAGTGACAATATTGAGAATTATAAATATAAACATTGACAATTTATAGAGATAATTGTTTTTCACAAATAAAACGTAATCGAACAAACATTTGAAGCACGTTAAGATTAGGACAACCCTACACAATAAACCTTCTGAATCTCTGACGACCTTATTAACGTCGCCCGCGTAATGACTTGATATTCCCTCAGCATTGCATCATTTTCATTTTCGCTTCCAATTGTTTCCTTCAACTCTGCTATTTGTTCAGTACCTACTTGCCATATGAAAGTCGATTATTTTAAGAGTAAAAACGAGAAATGATATTTATGCATTAAATGGCGTCATGATTATATTTAGCACAATCGACCAATACCGCGCATTGTGGGTCAAAGCCAATGTTGCCAGTACAATCGAACAATGTTGAGTCAGAATACGAATTATTTAAAAAAAAGGACATTCAAAAACAATATCTACTTATCTTACTGTTAAATGTCTCCTAAGTGTTAATGCACATGATAGTATATGTATATACTAGTTAAACTGTAAACGCTCTATGTACATTTTAACTCAATCTTTTACTATACGTATTATTTATGCAATTTTAAATCTATGTTATATATTGCATATCAATATCAATGCATACATTGATTGCCTCGTTGGTCGTGTTGGTTGAAGTGCGACTGCCGATCGGGAAGTCCTGTGTTCAAGTCGGTCGAGTCAGGCACTATTGGATTTTTCTAATTTAGATTTTCTATTAGTGGCTCGGAGTGTGGATTTGTCTCCAAGGTATGGCAATAGCGTCAGCGCCGATTCCGTAGTGGGATGTAAACGTACCTAGTGAAACGCGGGAGTGTCCTAAACTACTCTACCTATTCCTTTAGGATTACAGGCGTAATGTTGCGTCTAATAATACACTGCAGTACAGACAAATACATTTTGAAGACATAATTTACGATATTAGTGATAATAATAAAATCAAAAAATAAAGTAATGTCCATTTTATACCTACTTTTCTTATACGACACGGGTAGACCAGATGTTGACAGATTATTTTAATAATGTTGCCAGGTATTACGGCCGTATTAGCAGAATAAAACTTATTGCAAACCTACAATTGTCATTGATAGTATTGTAGTGTGGGTGTTGAAATGAAATATTTGAATGACAATTACGACAAAGCTTAGTGAAAAAAAAATTAACGTTATTATTATGCGAGTTGGAGTCTTTGTAGTAATCGCTAAAAATACCTTTTGAGTGCGTTACGTCAGCTGTGATGGTCTAGTGGATTAGATTATAACTATCAGTTCTTGACGCTTGAGGTTCAAATCCTGATATGTAACTGGCTTGAAATTTGAGATTAACTATTGTTTAATATGACAAATAAAGGGTTTTTAATAATTCGTTAGGTCAGATTAGGACTTAGTCGATTATAACTACATATGTCAAAGTGCCTAAAAACAGCGACCACTCTCGTAATAAAAAAAACAATTATAATTATACACATGACATAAAGCCATTATTATCTGTAATAATGTAATATCTCGGACATCTCCACACTCTCTATATATCTTTCTTTGGACATGTCCACAAAGTACATTGTATATAGATACTTATTTTTTTATATATTTTTACAATAACACCTTTATTCATTACACAAATATTTATTCTGGATATGAATCGAATCCAACAACCTCCAACGCAACAGTCAGGTTCACTAGCCACGGGACCGCCGAGCCAGGCGATAAGTCCGTCAACTATCGCCTGGCTTTAAACATATTCCTGACCAGTGATATACATATTACCAGTATAGGTGAATCGAAATATGTTTTCCGGCCATATGCTAAAAGGTTAAAATACAATATTATTCGTCACTATTCGTCATTATTTATCCGCCGCACCAAACGTGTTCAACAAAGCACACATCCATTAACGTAACATAAAACTATGCAAATAATCCATAATTTCGAGGTTACTTGATATTGGACCGTATTAACGGTACATTCAATATATATAACACATCAATATTACTACGTCTCTCTAAAAGATGTTTGTTATTAAATTGAGTGTTACAAAGCACGACTAATCCAATAAACTAGACAAATATTTTAAACATACGATACAGTTTTTCAACAGCACAGTCAGTATGCACAGTAGCAGTCAGCACAGTATGTACACCAGAAACACAGTAGAGTACGTAAGTGACATTATGTTACTTATGAGTTTATTATAGTTGATTTAGATTTTCTATCAGTGGCTCGTAATCTTGATTTCTGTCCGGTGTGTAGAGCCACCACCTATTCCAAGGTGCGAGTGTAGTACCTACCTCTTCAGGAATTACAGCCATGATTTTACGTTATACACATTAACATATTATAGTATGCTTAGCAACCCTGACACCTGCATTTTTCGAAACTAAAGAATTAATAAAATACAACACTATTTCAAATGATAGCCCACTCGAGTGATCATTGTAAAATCATTCAATAATACGCGGTTAATTAAAATGTCAAGTGAACCTGTTAACTGCTATTAAACAAGGTTAAACATCATTTAACCGTCGATCAAAGGTTTCTCCTCGTGTACGAAGAAATATATATTGTCTCAAAAACATACGACAAAAGTTCAACGACTGCTGAATTACTTTGATCGTATCCTTAAGCACGGAAAGGTCTGTGAAACAATGTATGGGAAAACTAAATTGCAGTCGTCGCCTCGATTGTATGATGTGTTTCGCGTATATTATTTCAAAATAATTACATCATACGCGTATTGTAATGAAAAGTAATTAATTACACAAGTGTCAATGTATAATTTGTAATATAATATTCGATTTATTGACGCACGCAGATGGTATGTAGAAAAAGCAACCGAAAATTAATTATTGATCTTATCACCATGAATCCTTTCAGCGTTCCATCGTTCTCCTCTCAAACTGAGAAGTGTTAAGTCTAGTCTGCCCTTTTCAACAAGTGCGAGTTGGTATTTTGATGTATTTCACACATTCAGGAGAACTCCAAGCTGTGTGGCTTCCTCGCGATATTTGCCTTAGTCGTTACTGATATTTAATCTGAGAGCGAACATGGTGATGTAAATAGTGCATAATTAATGCCCTCATAATTAGTAATGTTTTGTTGTCTGGTGTTTCTGGTTATGTCAGGGAACATTGTAGGTAGCAGCGTTTGCTATGTTATCATAAAATATCATTTTTTAAGGTTACTACAAGTTCATAACCATTCCGCATTATATTGCATGTATGTACGGAAATTTAAGTTTTTATTCCACAATACAAAATTTTTATTGAAATAATTAAAACTGACTAAACGGGTTACGTTATATTTTCAAACAAGATGACTGCCTCGTTGGTCGTGTTGGTTGCAAGTGCGATTGCCGATCGGGAGGTCCTGGGTTCAATTTCCGGGTCTCACAGTACAAAATTTTTCTTATTTAAATTTTCTAGTAGTCACTCTGAGTCTATTTCATAGTGGGACGTAAACGTAACCTATTGAAACGTGTGAGTGTGCTACATTAATCTGCCTACCTGTTCGGGGATTAAAAGCGTGATGTTACGTTCTTGTGAAACTAGGAAATTTTCATTAAAGTATTAATATAAATTATCAATGTAAAGTACAATTTCAGTTACGAAATCACATTTAAGATTTTCAATAATGATCAATTATATAAACTATATAATGGACAATTAAGGAGATAGGTATTCTTATTCTTTAGATTTCACATGAAACATTTAATTTTCATAAAAAAATATTATAATAATAAACAAGATCTTCACAAACAAACTCTATATAACATCTCAACAGGATCTCTCTATAACAGGAAAATTGTGTTCGTTCGTTAATTCCGAACAATTCTGTTAATTGGCGCCTGTTATAGTCTAATATTTTACAACTATCTACAATGTCAGTTTATTTCGCGCCATTCCGAACGTTGTGCTGTGTTCTTTTCACAATTGAGGAGACTAATAAAACGTAACATTTTTCAGCGTATTGACTTTTACTACTCGTAGTTGTTCTTCAAGGTGTGTGAAGTCTGCCAACCCGCATTTGGCCAACGTGGTAGACAATGGCCTAAACCCTTTAATTTTGAGACCCTTGTCCAACATTGGAATGACAATAGGTCGGAAAAAAAACATAGTTGCACAGTTTCTGACAAAATTATTGTTTGGTCTAATTACATTTTTTGGTTATGATTAATTTTAATATTTAATAGTTATCAAATATTTCTTGTATACCGAATAATATTGCAGCAATGTATAATCATTATCATTTTTAGGTTATGTAATTTAGCAATAGCGGGAAAAGGAAAACTATTACGTTTATTCAAATGTGCACTTCCCACATTAATAGTTACAATTTCCAAGACACAATAGCCGCTCATACATAAACATCATATTCATGACACACTTAGTAAATAATTATTTAGTAATGTAACTTAAAATATCGACTGAAAAAAATTTACTTGACTATCTCAAGAATGCACCTGAGGCCCTCTCTCCGCGAGACTAAGACAGTGCCGCACCTAAACCGGAAATCAATAATGCAACTACAGCCGCAAAGATCGAGAGATCTTGTATCCTCTCCACAGTTTTATACCACATTTTGGTATTCACTAACCCTCCACACTAATAGGGTTCTCTCCAGTCTCGTGAGCTCATGATGAAGGATGTAGGTTAGGTCCGAAACTGTAAAACCGAAAAAACAAGTAACATAAGCTACATACATATAATCATGTATACTAAAGAAACGTTTAATAATCAACTTGGCTACTAAAAGCTATTTATAACTTACCGCTCTTAATATGGGCGTCTGGTGTTCCCATCCCGTATTGTGGTTAAGACTATTCATTTATTTTATTACAGTTCTATAAAAAATATCTTTATATCTCCTCATATTTTTCGGCTGTATGATAAAGTCAGCAAGGTTTGTAATTATTATGAAAAAAATTTAAGTGCGTAGTGTGTATATTCCATATTAATATGACTGGTCACAATTTAATTATTTCCAGACTAATGGTACTAAATATGAATTAAATGAAAATAGAATGAAAAACAAACCGACTCACTTAAGTGTGCATATTTGGAAAATGCATGCTTATTACGGTCAAGGGCATTACTGTGACTGCTTATAAACTAACATAGGCTATAAGAACTTCTTAAATCAAAAAAACATGGTCTTTATTGTATACTACATAAATATAATACAATAACATATAAATATTTGTACTTATTTGTATGTTTTACAACTCACACCTGAATGATTTGTTTGATTTTTATGTTAACATTTTATTTGCTATACTAAATGAAACATGTCACTTTGTTTATGGAATTCGAATTTTTATTTATTATGAGCAGTCATAATTATTATTATCTGTCGTAAATATTACAATTACATAATACGTATTTCTATTCTTAACACGTGAACGACTTAAAATGTAGATAATCAATAATAAAATAAATCGTTTATAAATAGTTCCAAATATAATCTATTTATTTTAATGAGTTTACTGAAATGGAATAGCGACCCATTTTTAAAACTGTTAAAAAATTAGATGCAGGTGTCAGTGTTTAGGAACACGACCCAATTCCCAGGAAGCCAATTATATACATGTTGCTTAAGAAAAAAAAAAAAATGAAAATGACTCAAATTAATAAATAATTCCATAATAATTTTTAAAGAGCATTAGAGGTTTTTAATTAAATAATAGAGCTCAGAGAGGATATTCAAAATTATAACGGTTTGGTTTAAAAACCTATAAAATGACATTCGTCTGTTTTTACTATGTAGGTACATATATTTATAATTAGTTCTTGCTGAAAAATGACATACTATATATATATAATTTTTATACCCATAGATACGTTATGAGTCTCATTAATATTACTTACATACTTTTTGTCAAAATATGCGAATAATCTAGTCTGTTTTGTCTGTAACAAATGTCATGACATAACTGGCCAGTTATAACCGTCACAACGCAATTGTCCAGCTATATGGAATGCGACCCAATTTGTCGGGTGCCCGTTCCCGGGTTTCAACCAAACAACAAACGACACATGATACTTGTTTTCGCGACGAGTCCTTCTTTCATCTAAATGAAATGAATAAATAATTTTCATCACTCATATTGTACATACATGTATTTTAAGGTTAAATATCACACTACGGTTGTAAAGGAAAGTGTCGTGAAAAAACATACACACATACTGTGATGTGGCGTAAGGCGGGTGTGATCTGCCAATACGTACGTCGCCCAGCGTGACAAAGCCCTTAAGGCTTCTCGTTATGATTGATGACAATATCCAGTAGCGAGAATGAGAATGATGATAGTAATCGTGGTTAGAGACATCAAACTTTTAAACCTACGATTCAAGTTTGCCACATTTCACCAGTGACGCATAAACAAAAATAGAGCTTTTTATTAAAAATAATCCAGTCAACGTACATAGAAAGAGCAATAATTACTCACTAATGTAATTGACAATGTCTTTAATAAAGGCACTCGTTCTCTCCCAACGAATGGATCCACTAATTGAATGAATGAGACCTCATTCAATTACGTTCGAACGAGTTACCGGCACGCGCTGCAAACGGAGAACTTTGCGGCGAACGTTAATTAACGAGGCAGGTGCGAGGAATGTTTAAATTATAATCTTTAAACTGTCCGCCATTTTGTTCCATAGAAACTAGGAATATAAACGTGGCCTGTAGCTTTTAATGAGGTTCTCGTTGAAAAGCTTTTCAGTGGTGTGTTAAGAGTGTAATTTACCGTAAAACACAGATAAGCATGTCCTTTTAAATATTATTTTATCGCATTATCTATTTCTTTTTTTTTGCGCGTTTAGTTGGAAGGGCACAGGTAGACAGGTAGTAGTGTTCTACACTCCCAAAACTAGAAACTGTTATAGAATATGTTTCACATTTCGAAATGTGAAAAACCTACATCATTCTAACCGAAAATACATGAAAACGATACAATAAAGAAAAAAGGTAAGCTCTCAAAACTACAGTATAGAATATTTATTAAATACAGTTCATTGTATCTAAAATATAAGGATAATTTTTTACATTTTTATCTTACGCACGTTATGAGATACAGAATATTTATATTATCCAACACAAGCATAGAACAATATTGAACATTTTAAACTAGTTCACATTTCCCCCGTGCATCGACGCAGCGGCGACCAAGTATCCCTCCCGCGGTGCTTCACGTTTCGTCCTACACGTAACTTTCAATTGTTATCGGTTCGCGATCATAAAACACGTTTTAGAAAGTGCACCATTCGCCTATTCGAACTGCTGCTCAAACGTTATCATGAAAGTGATACGTACATACACACATCTTCACGGCAGGACCCTCACGGGGTAGGCAGAGGGCACCGTGTTCCAAATATTCTCCATCGTTACTAGCACTGCTTTTTCCATATTCATCACTCACGCGCGCCGATTTCGGAGACTTCCGACTCCCCCATCAGCCAGTACCTGGCCTATTTGGTATATATTTACAGCGGCCAGAAGCCTTCGAAGCGGACGTGCGTGAATGAAGAGTGATGACGTCATGAGATCCCATCAACATAATTGGACATCGATTCTCTCTAGATAAAAAGGGGTGAGACATTGGTCTGGCATATCATACATGGGCGACTTAGCACACTTCGCATGCTTGAAGAACGCAATGAAGATAAATAATGGTAGCTACAAAATACGCTAGCCCATTTAACACAGAAAATAAAAATGTGTGACGTAAAAAAGCACACTATAACACAAAAAATGTCTTGAAACGGCTAAAGCTGTAAAAAGTGTTAAAACGCGACCATCTAATTCCAAACCGGGTAGCCTCTGCTACAGTAACCAAACAGCTGACAAATAAATAATGAAATAAAAATAAATAATGAAATAATCAATGATATAATCAAAATTACACTTAGGCATTAAACATCACTTGTGTTTGTCGCTCATATAATATAATTCCTAGTGGAAATCGAGCCCACATCATCCAGTTAAGCATCAACGACTCAACCAACAAGTAATCTGAATTATAATACACATAGTTTAAAGTTGTTACCAGTTAAGTTCTAATTATTTTCCTAAATCGATTAAACATTCAAATTAAGACATTTTCTGCCTTCACCTACTAAATATCACCTAAATTCATAACGGTTAATTGTAAACGAGTCCAATTAAAATATCAATGGAGTCTTTTTATTAACGGATGGATCCTTTTTGATATCCAATGGAAAAATTATTATTTTTTTATTATACGGGTTAGACAGAAAACACTCCGCACCAAACATCTATATTCATACAGACTTGACGGGATTCTTCTCGACATTTCATCACTTTTTTAGGGAAGTTTAAACTTAAGTTACATATAATAAACAACATAGGAGTTATTACTACACCTGCAATCGTTTTCCTGGCATCGCCGAGAAGACACTGGTCTTTGAGGGCGCAACAGAATTTTTTGTTCTCCCTTTCGGCGGTCGCGTTCGGCAGGAACATAGAAAGTATGGCAACATCCTCATTATTCTCCCTAGCGCGCCGTATCCGCTCCTGTCCAACTGTTTTCGTCGTCAAATGCAGCCGAGATTTAAAATCGTCACTCAACACATCCGCCGCCGACATATTTACGGCGCGTAAACTTTTCGTTGTTGAGAAATAAAAAAATAACAAACTGTAGAAATTTGAATTTCGAACGCAGTAAATTAAAATTTATTTTTTAATAAATTCCCGCGGATTGTTTTGACGGTTGATTTTTTTTTAAGTTATAGCGCGCAAGTTTTGACAGTGGGTGTTTCGCGGACGGCCGCGATGTGCAGGCTTCTCGGCTGACGGTGCCGTACTGATGCCGTGACGGCGCGAAGGGAGACGTGTACTCCATGTAGGCTGTACATTGAACATAATTGATTGTATACGATAAGATGATACTAATTCTCTTACATCTGATTAGCGCAATGAGGAAATAGCGGTACCACAGTGAAATAGCCGTAAAGCATTTCTACATGAGACAAAAATAAACGGTTGATTAAAACAGACAAGGATTGCGAATTAATGTCTATTATTATTTTTTCAAAACGTTTCCCTCTAACCGCTGTATATTAAAATGAGTGTAAATGGAACTGACGTAACTGTAACTGGTGAAACGTGGGAGTATTTACCTACTACACTTCTCTGCCTACCATTTCAGGGATTATAGGCGTGATGTTACGTAGTTTAAAGGTATTTTTTTTTTATTCACCATTAGATGTCACCAATGACAGTTGTTTAAAATGACAAAACTGTATAAATATAGGTATATGATGCAATGGTGTTGACTTAGTCATGAATGCTGTGTAATTAGCTAAAAAATAATGTACAATAAAGACAACATTTAATGGAGGATATCTCTTAATGATTCATGAAGTTTAAGATATAAATATACTACCTAGTTACTTTTGTATTATATGTTTTATTGTACATAAACTATCCGATACCCGCGACTTCGTCCGCGTTGCTCATTATATTGAAAAAATGTGTAGAAAATAAAATATCAAAAAGATCGAAAGCAAAAATCTACTTTTTTGAAAAAATTTAATAACAATGTTATTAATTTCACTGCTTGTAGCTAATATATATTAATTATCTGGGTTAGTAACGTGAGAGCAAGAGACGTTTAGTAGACCATTACTGAACAGGAAGTGCTTATAACAATCGTCGTTTCTTAAAACTTTAATAACTTCGTTTTAAACTAAATTAATTATGTTTTTTTAGATGAGAACCCAACGGCTAATAAATGAAATTTAAAAGGGTTAAATGAAATATATCCAGTAATTTTTTTTCATAAATTGCGCTCAATGGCGACCTCTATCATTCTATTTATATACATATATGTATAATAACAATATTGAGAAATGTTTTTTTTTATCTTGGAAGCTGACAAAATGAACAATATAAGCAACATTGGTGACGTCATTGTTAATTAGTTGTGTGGACTCGTTAAATGAACTCATTGACCTCGTGCGAGGTGGTAAAAAATGGCTTAGATAAAAACTTGATTAAAAAAGGTTCCGATACTCAAACATTTAATACAGGATTGAATCAACAAGTACGCAAGTTCAAGTTTACGCATATTTATCATTTATTACGCATATTGACATTGATTTATTACGTTGTTTTGTCAATATACATCGTTCCATAAACAAACTTTTTTTTACACAACACATACACAAACAAGGAAATTGTTGGCGTCAAGAGAACTGTTATCTATTTCTCATTACATAATTCTATGACGATGGACGTGAAGCAGCCTTAGCTTAGTGGTCCTATTGTAAGACTATCACACCAGAGGACTGAGGTTCAAATCGTCACACCTCTGTGTTTGTGACGTCATGACGATTAATTGACTGATAATTATGTTTTTCAATTTAACCTGCCGTTCAAGCCAACCATCTGTAGACCTTCCGGTAGACTATCAGGGTTACCTGTGCTTCAGATGCATATATCTAAGGCCTGCAATGGCTAATAATATTGAGGTTATTGATTGTACATATCGATAAGTGCAATTTTTCTTTACATACCAGTATGATATACACATCTACATGACAATATTTAAATACTAGGTATATATATATACAAGGTGAAACATTCGCATATTTATAAACAGAAATATACTGTATTATCTGTATCTATGTTTATAAATCGAATTAATTCGCCGAAATGTCGAAAATGGAAGAACTTTTAACAGTATTAAACAGCGTACGGATAAATTCAATTAAAAGTTGATAGAACGCGAACTTTGTTTGGCGGCTCTTTCAATTAACGGCCATTATTCGAGTTTGAGTCGTTCCGTTAATTATTTCCCAAATATCTTTCACAATAAATAATTATATTGAAATATTTTTGTCCTTTTCATACCAATTATTTAACTACAACCTGGGTCTCTTCAAATGTAATGTGAATAGTCATTTACTAGACGAGCATGCTACGTCATAGGCCACATCATTGCGTTCCATCAGGCAAGTCTGTGGTTAAGAGCTAGCCTATTTAGTATAAAAAAAAAAATCCGTAATAATTTCAATGACAAATCATATCAATTGAATTCTGTTTTTATTGTACACGTCACAAATATAATTTCTGTTAACTTAATCTCTCGCAAAACGACACGGCCGAAACTTTTGTACAATGTATAATAGCACGCTTCTAAAAATAAAGGCTATACAAACAGCTGGCAAGTGTATAAGGGCCTTTGTATTTCATCTGCCCACAGTTCACTACTACAGGCGGACAAGTACGTATTTTATATACGTCCAGTCGCAATTAATCGCAGCAGGTATCCGAGCAATGCCGGGGGCGGTGGGTAGTTGACAAATGTCGCAGTGTCAAGTGTTTTATCTCGATTGGACGGAGCTGTATTAATGGTGCTGATGCTCTTGAGACGAGACCAGTCAACACTACACGAGGTTATATTTATTTAGCAAAAACTTGTATGGAACCACCCGCTTTAGTGCAGAGAAATCGACGTTTGGAGAACTATATTTAGACGTCCGTGCATGGAGTAAGTGGTAACTTAACATCACGCCTGTAATCCCCGAAAAGGTAGGCAGATGAATGTAGAACACTCCCATGTTTTATCAGTTATGTTTACATCCCAAAAACAAATTAGATCTGTAGTGAAGTGAAAGAAGAGAAGGTGTGTACTGATTTGGGATTCGGTGCTCTCTGCCTATACCGTTATGGACCTGACGTGATATAAAAATAAACAACATTTAGTTAAATTCGATGATTTTACTTGTGTACACGTCTTGTTAGTCTCTGCCTAATAACTACAAAGAGAGAACTATGCACTGTTGCAATCATGACCAATCGTTGCAACATCTGAACAAAGATACTGATGCAAAATTATCGTAGTTCGCATTAAACGAAAGTTCTATTCCTGTTCACGGCGCATGCTGAGTTTAAATCAATACAAACATCTACAAATCAATTGACCACCCGATCTCAACAATCTTACAGATCAAGTAATAAAACCACGCAGCTTTATGTATATTAATATAACGTTGTGCATTGGTGATTGGATTGATAATGATAATTTATTTCAATTTTCAAATACAGATCTGTACATTATACACTTTCAATTGTACACTTAAAACAATACAAAAACATATTACGTGAGGAAATAATTTACTTCTAGCTTCCACACTAGGCGAATATGTATATCTATGATATATGTAAGGAAGAAATTTTGAATCTATTTTGAATAACAACTTGCCTGGCAACGAATGTAAGTGTGCAGAATTGGGCATAAGGTTTACGCAGTGGACTGCAATGGAATTTTGTACGACTGTGTGTTTTAATACAAACAGCATCTATTGTGTGGTGATTAAGACTTCAGCTTTCCAAGCCGGAGGTCTAAGGTTCAATTCTGACTCGAAACTCCGACTTAAGAAATTGCGAGCGTGTAAAGATATATTTGCTATAATAGCGTAGGAAAACATCGTGAGGAAATCTGAATGATTCGTGGATACTAACAGATCTAGAAGCTGCGCGTAATGTTCTCTGCGGTGCCTGAAATCTGCCGACCTGCAATCCGCCAGGCTGGTAAAGTATTACTTTAATCCTTTCAATTTTGAACTTCGAGCGACGCATTCGGAAACTTCTTTGGCATCTTTTACGCTCATTGATGTCGTCACCCTTAATATTTTAAAGGTTCTTTTGACCTGACCTGGTACTTTTAGGCGATCTTCAATTTGATTTGATAATCATATATGCAATGACTACTTTCCAAATTATAAAATCATAGCTACAGTGTACCTATAATACTTTTGTACTATTAATAAAACATTAAACTGCTTAACGCCGCCATTTTTGTTCGTAATCGGTCTAATGTAGTAGGTATGGGCAGTGCATCAAACAAATTTACCTTTAGCAAAATCCAATCTTATTTTATGAGTCATAAAGTTCGAAATGCATTTTTGTCGCAATTCTGGTTGAAGTGCACTGCAGGTAATCCGCATTTAGACATTTTACAAGCCATTGTTTTCATTCGAATTATTGTTGAAATATGTTTGGAATTTGCGTTGAATGGTTCGCATTTATCGTACCACAATAACAGTGCCTATTGTTTTTTTTTTAAATATGGTTATGTTTATTGAACGCGCCAATATTATATGGGCGTTATAAATGTCCTTTATAAATCTATTTTTTATGTTTCTTTGTTATCAAAAGTGCATTCTTTAGAGATGTGTTATTAAAACGCATAAAAATAATCATGACTAAGTGCATAAAAACAATTTGAATTAAGAATCTTGGGAATTGAAGCGATGGCTCATCGATTTTAATCGATATTTCAATAAAGGAAATATAGGCTACTTGAAGCTACGCCATAATTAAGTTCGTACGAGCTAGGCAAGTGTATTTTTTATAATCAGCTCAGACTACTGTCTACCCACGTTTAGTTATTAAAACGATCCAGTGTGGTTCACCTAGGCGAGTGTCGCCAACGTTGCGGCATAGATTACATATTTGTATTATAACTTGGTGTGTTAAGGTCGCATTGTAAGGTCTATACCCATTCCAATCTATTAGGGTCTAGAGTTAACAATGTAATAACTATTCCAGTTATAAAATAATGTTCCACATAATAAATGTCTCAATTTTAATGCTGAACGCGGATATTTACATTACTGTAATAAAACAAATTCAAACACTACCATAACTAGTTAATATATGAAATATCATCATTATCAATTTTATCATAAACAGTAATGAGTCCGCTACTGAACATTGGCTTTCCCAATATAAGGCTGTGAACACAATAAATCTACTTGCGGTCATCGTGGCTTACTACTCGTGTATAAAGATGCGGAAACGCTATAAACTCACATGGGGTCAAAGTAAGTTAATACATAAGGCTAGATACACACAAAAAAGCTGATTCTACATGGAGTTAACGTTTCTTATTTAGTTCAGCGAAATGGATGACATCATCATATGGATAAAGTGCTTAATTCGCACACGAACGATGGGAGATTTCTATGAACGCTGTGAAGTACCGAACGCCATTGCCCAAATTGAGCCATTCCGATCAAATGCTCAATCATGATGTACCTAGTAACAAAGACGCGACTTTAGCCACTGGATTCTGTATAAAAATATGTACTAGAATTTATTAGAAAATAAATATATTAAATTGACGAATATAGATAAGTAATAAAGTACTATGCTCTTCTTAGATTTCTTTCTACATATATGATCATATAAGTATATTTTTACATCCATCTTTAGCAGTCACGTGAGACGCAACATCACGCTTGTTATTCCCGAAGAGGGTAGGCAGAGAATTGAAGTGCAATTCCAAAAGTTTAGCGGTAACATAGGTAGCTATTAAAAATTTGTTTTTCGTTAAGTCTCTTGCTATCTATATAGAAATCATAGAGAGAGATGGTACAATTTAAAAGTAAATACTTATTCCTCATTTACTATTATTAAATGCCATGTTTATGTAAATATAGGGTAGTAACAAAAAGCCGCAATAAGTATATATTCAATGAATATTCCAGTGGCGAATATTGTAATACGCATCTCTAAACACTGCTACGTATTGATTGATATCTGAATAGCTGATAGCGGTATTCACACGGGCGCACTGGTCACACACACACACACACACACACACACACACACACACACACACACACACACACACATGCACA
>DWDU01001029.1:0-15822 GCA_018245575.1 Jemadia suekentonmiller
AACGTAACTGGTGAAACGTGGGAGTGTTCTACACTCCTCTGCCTACCTCTTCGGGGACTACAGGCGTGATGTTACGTGTATAATTTTAAATAACAGTTCGTAGTTGTCCAATTGGAGGCTAGTCACAGACATGACACTACTCCTTAGGACTCAAATAGTCGCGACTATCCGCGACCAGCAAACAGGAACTTCGGATCGAACCACAAATTTTATTAACCACAACTGCTCTTCGTTTGGTATAGACGTCGCTGTGATACTTCTGTGATGATTCTGCCATATATAACAATACTATTTGCAAGTAAATAAACAATCAACCACGTGACTGCAAAATATATTTATTAAGTATTTACTATTTACTACGCATATTTTCAGATGCAGATGTCATCTTAATGTAAGTAGGTATATGAATAACAGACAGAAAACGGACGGAGAAAATAAATACCAACTTGTGGTCACGCTTGGAATAGGGATGTAAGCAGATGTATATAGTATGAAACCGTGGCACATTAACGACCTACTTCAATGAAAAAATCATAGTCGTAGTCGTGTATCTAGGTGAGGTGGCTAAAACGCTAGTCGACTAACGTAAACAGGGTCTCAATATAACGGTATCGTATTTCATAGATCAATCATAATTTCCAATAAACATTCAATACAAATATTCAGTGAAAACTCGCTTAGCTTGTACTCTAATATAATTACGTAGAACGATTGTTATTATCAAACTAACCCATGTCATTTGTAGTACAGTATGCGAAACAAGTTTTCCGTTGCCGATCTTTAGTTCATAGCCAAAACAAACGGTTCTACTTATAGATAGAGCCTATAACAGTGAAAAGCATAACGTACGTCAAGGACGAATCTAGTTTGCTTAGATACATTTTAAACCTATCTAAGTAATAAACAAAACACATTACTTGCTGTAATATGAGATTGCGAAATAAACTGTTTGATTACAAACAGTAGGTAAACATCTAACTGTTTATTAAACATCTGCAGATTGATTTGAGACAACATAATGTGCGTCTTTACAATTATATTGCATAATATGATTTTTTCGTAACGGGAAATAATTCATATTTTTTCGTAACATAAAATACGAAGGTTTCGGTATTATGTATAATGATAATGAATATTATTCTATACTTCGATGATTTGGGCCGGAGACGTTATGGACCTCCCTAACCCTAACCAAAACTATCGGATATCCGAAATACATTTCTATTCATAACCGAATCTGATATAAACGTTTCGAATAAGAAAAGTTTTTAAAGTAATTACTTTGAATTTGTATATTATTCGAAATTTCGAATAATATACAAATTCAAATATTATTTATTGAAATATGGTTCATTAGAACACTTTTTGTACTTGAATAGTGGGGGAAACCTATGACTAATTGGAGTATCAAATGATAACCTACAAATTAAGTCCAATAATCATCTATTTGTAATTTCCTATAACATTCTCTTCAAAATCCGAACGGATAATCCGAAATAATTTCATGTCCGTTACAGTATCTGAAACCGATACATTATAATTCATATCTCCGTATGCATATATCTAGATCCGAAAGTTCATATCCAATACGCTCTGGTTCATATGTCTTGTGTTATTTTGACCAAACAGGTGAAATACTGATTGGAAGAATTACAAGTCGCTGAAAGTGGCGTATGTACAGACTAATTAATGTATAAGAAACTCGTTAGACCTGCACACATAGAAATATTTATCACTAGGTGCTCTCTGCCTATTCTGTAAGAGACTTGGTGTTATAATAAAAAAAAATAGTAAAAGCGATAGTTGCGGTATGACGGCCAACTAGAGTGACGATACCGCAAGCAAACAATGGATATTGAGGTCTACACCTTAAGTAATGAGTGCGATACAAGAAAAGGAATGTGCAATTATAGTTTTTTTGTTTTAACATCAAATAACTTGACAACACACTTTTAAATAGATGTAAAGCGTTTGATATTGATGTAAATATTTTGAATTAGATAAATAAGTTTGTAAGCAGACGAGAACAATAACAAAATCGAGTAAACACGTGACAAAACATGAACCAATACGTAGTAATATAAAAATTATAGTTATTATTACAACTTACCAATGTTAATGGTATTCGAATATTTAATGGGAAATAATACAATTGCTAAATGATATGAACATAATGTAAAAATAATTGTATATTAATAAAAACACATTTATTAATTCGACTGCGTCGTTGGTCAATTGGTTCTAAGCGCGACTGCCTTTTTTTATTTTTACTGCTCATCGAAAGGCCTTGGGTTCGAATCCCAGGTCGAGTAGGTACTATTGGATTTTTCTAACTTAGACTGTATAGTAAAAAATTGTAGTAATGAATTTGAGCCTGGATTTGTTTCTGCTATAGACCCACCCTCTACTCCATAGTAGGACGTAAACGTAACTGGAGAAACTTAGGAGTGTACTACAGTCCTCTGCCTACCCCTTCGGGGATTACAGGCGTTATTGTACTCTACGGTTAATATGCAGGTTTAAAAAATATTACCTACGTAATGGCCTCTTTAGTACCAGTGACGACCAGATTAACAGGCGATCAAAAATACAACGAAATACCGAAGGATTTGACAACGGAACGCTAAAAAGCTATATTTCGCCGCCCTACTTGAAAGCAAGCCGCTAACGGTTCAGCTCGACCCGGTTACAGCAGGATAACTGTCTTAGGACGCTCTTGAGAGAGAGTTCAATCACTTGAATATTGACGGTTGTCGGATAAAAATACATGCTATATACCAGATAGTAATCAGCACAATGTTTCTCTTGTTACAACATGGTTTGTTATAGTTATTTAAACGTAATATCACACCTGTAATCCGCGAAGAGGTGTGTAGTGTAGTTACACTTCCACATTTCACCGGTGAAGTTTACGTCCCATTATAGAATAGGTGGTGAAGCTATTGCTATACACCAGGCATAAATTCAAACTCCGAGTAACTACTAGTAAAATTTAACTAGAAAATCTAAGGTAGAAAAATCCCAGACCCGGGATTCGAACCGAGGACCTCTTACACAGCAGTCGCGCTTGCATTCGACCAACAAACTGGTTAAAGAATTTAAAATGATTGGGATTTCAATTAAGAAAATAAATAATTTACTAGTGGGCATTATTTCATAAGGGGGACAAAAACCTATACCAGTGTGTCTAACTGTTTAAACGATATCTTAGAAAAGTAGGTACTTATACTAATTTTGTACATACATTGATAGCTTTTAACCCTCATTTATTTTGACGAAGATAAAACAAGGCAAAAGTAGATAAGTATGTTATTACATTATACTTACCAAAGCGTAACAGAAAATAAACAAGACGAAGCAAAAAAATCGTTAATTGCTTATATAAACACATGAGTACATGACATTCGAAACGTACTACATAATGTACCTAAACGGAATATTTCATTATTCTTTTTCGCAGATCACACGCGTTCATTCAACTTCTTTACACCGTGAGTCATAACATTCTTTTAAAAAATATTTAGTTCCTGAAGTCCAGTCATCCTCAAAGTAAGCGTAAGTAAGTTTCTCAAAATAAACACGTTGTAGGTGTTTTCTTGAGGGGGATAACACGCAGGCGATAAGTTAAGTCTTTATAACGGTTTTGAGAGACAAATAATTATATGGTGGCAAAAATATATAGTTTCTCGATACTTCAAAACAACATTACCTGGAACATTGAAGTAGTAAATATTAATTCTTTATTTTGTTCATCATAGCCGTTCATTTACTATGAAGGAATTGAGTTATAAAAAGATTATTAAAATTTAAATAACGATTCTATGATTTCACAGGATTATGGGTGTTCATTGTAGCTTACAGTGTATTAAAACACAATTTTGAGAGATGTAACGATTATTTTTATAGATCATAGCTAAGTCCACAACAATAAAATTATGATTCTCAAAGTGAACTGTGCATAAAATGTTATAACCGTAAAACTATAATTATTATTCTCAAAAGAGGACAGTAGGTAAATTTAGTTTGAGAACCAGAGGTGTAGCCCATACGAGCAACCTGCTACTAGGATCATATTTCGAATCGATTACACTATTATGCAACAGGTAGTACGTACTTAATTGCGCGATTAATATTTCTATTTGGAACTCGCTGGAATGTAATGATGTTGCTTTCTTTGAATGCATATGTGTCGGCGGTCACGCAGTCCCATTACCGATTTCAAAGGAACTCTAAGAAACGGGCGGAAGTACATACGTATGATTAACTGTGTCACGTGTTATTTCTTTATTTACAGACCCAGTCGTGTGCCTTTCAAGGAAACATTCAAATCGGACCACAGTTGTAAGAAATTTAATGCACAGTTACAGATGTAGCTGCACGAGGATAAAAATATTGTATGTTTGTAATGTTTACGGACAATATATAAAGGTCAGGTGGAGCCATCCACACTGCGCCATTAGTGACACTTGTATATGGAATGAGGTCCTCGAGGACTCCCTCTTTACCCGAGCAGGACTTATAGAAGAAACACGGCCCGATGGTATTGAATGCTCCCGCCCGCGTGGCAGCCTAGTCGTCTGCCTCCTCTTCGGAGGAAGGTGGCAGGCGAACGATACCGCGCGCGAGCGGCCGCCCTTCATGTGGTCGAGCGTAAAGGGACGCGAACTCGCGGTGGGTGTGTAGGTCGTTGTCGGCGCGAGCGTACATACGTCGCGCCGACAACGCCACAAACCGCTCGAGTATTTCCATTCTAAAGTTGCGCGCAAACACGTCGTTTCTGACGTATCGGCTCGCCCCGGTAATGACATGGAGCACGATGTTTTGCTGCGCCTACCAACGCCTACGGTTCGTCCTGGCTACGTATAAAACATAATCATATTTCCCAAACATCTCAGCCGCCTTAATTTCTCATTCTGAGTAAAGTGTTTCACAACGGAACGACAAAAGGGTTTTTATTCACTTTCAGGCACACAGGCCGTTACCCCCGCGCTGCTTAGGTTGATAAGGGCATTTTTATGCAAAATTTGTGTTCTATTTCTTGAACCATTCCTTTAACCATTTCAATTCATTTATAATAATCATAACAATTCTGAGGTCCTGGGTTCAAATCCCGGGTTGGGCAATACAAAAAAATTCTAATTTAGATTTTGCAGTAGTGGCTCGGAGTCTGGATATGTGCCCGATGTATGACAATAGGCTCACCACGTATTCCATAGTGGGACGTAAACGTAACTGGTAAAACGTTGGTGTGCTCTACAGTCCTCTGCCTACCTCTTCGGGGATTATAGGCTTGATGTTACGTTTCCGTTTCCGTTTATAAAAATATTTTTTTTTTATTTGCTGTAACTGGACCTGAGCCATCAAAATTACAACACTCTTCGAATTTCTTAAAACATGTTCTATCACGATACCAGTGGCGTAGTGTGGGTTTCAGCCGCCCGGGGCGTGGGAAATGTTTATAAAGTTCATGCTCCATGCACTTTCCTTATTTATCTCTGTTGAAAATGAGAAATTTTTTCGTCTTCAAAGGTTTAATCAACTTCGCCCAAATTAAAAAATCGTATATAAGATTACCGAACCAGACAAGAAAATAAAAAAATTGTATGGATCTGTATTAGTATGGTATACATAATAGTAATTAGATAATCATGTTTTTAAAAAGGTTGAGATTTTTAGTCGATTTTTAGTATTACATAATACATGTGTGTTATTTGTTATTTGTAGGTACATATGTATACTCGTATGTACATTTATGCTTGTTTTTATTTTTATTGTCTTCTTTAGGTACACACTAAATCTGATATCAATATAAATACGTTACCCAGCAGCGCCATTGTACAACATATCTTTTGTGTGGTATATATTGTTTTTTGTGTACAAAATTGTTAAATAAAAATAAAAATAAATACAATATGTAAGTACAGATAACTATATATACAGATTAAACTATGTAATTACTCATCACTGTCAAAATCTCAGCTGTTTGTGACGTAACGTAAATTAGCCCAGGCTTCTGCCACTTCCGCGGAAACGAGTTCGTGCACCTCTGTGAGTAATGTCTGTGCACGAGTCAATAGCACGGGACACTTATACCACTTTTTATTCATATACCATACATCAAGATATTACGAAAAAAATTGTCACGCAAAAGTTTATGCCAGAATTGCCGACCAAGCTTGCACTTGTCCCCGGCGACCGCGACCGATGTGCTGGCGATTATTTCAGACAGAATCATACCCCTATAATTCAGCGGGTTAATACCGCCAGTGTTTCGGCAATCATGCGTCACAGAGCCATTTTAGACGAAGTTGTTTAGTTATAAGTTTCTTTTATTTAAATCGAAATGTTTATTATATAATAAACTAGTCGAGATCGCATATTTCGTAAATCTGACCAAAGAGTTCTAAGCTTACGTGGTTCTAAGTAGATTTCCTTAGAAATAGAACTGGATTCTTCCACCTCGCTATTAATTGTTTTTTACTTATAACATTGTACACACCTATCTAGTTATTTACAAGTATTTAATTGTAATACGTTGCTGTTATGATCTCATCGAAATGTTATTACATATTTTGTATATGAACTAGTGGCTTAGAACTCTGCCTCTTACCGCAGAGGTCCTGGATTCCAACTTGGAGCGCATATTGTTCTTGCCGTGCGGTGAAGTAAAGCATTATTTATTTATTTATTTATTTGGCACACCGACAGCTCATAGGCTAACAATTAATAATAGTTTAACATAAAATAGTAAAGATCTAACCTACTCACCAATAGCAGGTGTGAATCAGCATTCAAAGTATGTATGTACATGTATTACAGTCGTGATAAATGTGAAGTAGATAGTGGAATAATACTTAATTTAAAAACATAGCCGTAAGAGAAAAACATCTATTCATCTTATTGCAATTATGTTTTTGCGTTAAGAACTGGCTCCGAAGGTTCTTATTAAAACTCTTATTTGAAAACGATAGGAAGCATACCACAAACAACTTTATAGGTAATACCATAGACACATTTTTTTACATTCTGATTTCAGTCATTGGCTAACATAAGCTTTTTCTCAAGTTTGTGATCGACACTGACAAGAGAACCTTATAAACGACGAAAAACATCATCATCGTCAGCCTTTTACAGGTCACTATTGGACACAGGCCTCCCTTGAGGGATTATATCCATAGTCCGCACGCTGAGCCAAGCGGATTGGGAATCGTAGAGCAAAGCTTCATGCACCACTTACGCGGCTGCCCATAGGTGGCTAGAACATATAGCTGAGTCTAGCCAGGATGCGCCATACCGCGATCTACACGCGCCGGGTTTAGTTGCGTCTTACGACACCCTATATCCCGACACGGGTTCGAGGAATGAATTCTTACTCCATTAAAACATAAATTTTGAAATACAAAAAAGAATAATAAATAGTATGACGGCAGTTATAACATTTAATCCATCTGATATTTGTCGCGTCACTGATATCATAGTATTCATATCTCTTTTCTTGTTTCACGAATAATTTGCTTTCGACGATGATCAGCGCCGAAGTCGAATGACGTTGATAAAAGTAGATAAGTCGTTCAAAAGAATTTCCGGTCAAAAGTTTCAATAAGGCGTCTAAGGAACATAAATTAAAACAATCGTTTTCAACCAATTACAATAGGATTAAATACCTTTAAGATCGATTTCGCTTCTGAACACCGCGGTGAGATGTTGTTCGGCGCACTCGCCGTCCTCGCACAGGTAGTGGTCGGTGCGGAAGTGGTGCGCCAGCGCGGCGTGCGTGGCGTAGTACAGGTTGCGGCCGTCCGCGTCGCACAGGTGGCAGTACAGGTGCTCCTTGCGCAGGTGCCGGTACAACTCGTCGGCGTCCATGAACCGCTCCTCGCAGAACTCGCATAGCGGGTGACCCCTGTGCATGATGACTACCTCAAATTAATAAGACGCAAATATGATATACTTGTTGAAATAAAACTCAGCACCATCTAGCGAGAAGAGTTCGGACGTAAGCGCCACCTGGCGGCCCTCGACAGGGTATGACAGCAAATCGACAAAGTAAAAGTAAGCTTCACTTTGCGTCTTATCTCGAAGCGGCAGCACGCTTCGAACTGTCGTAAGAATAATCGAATAGGAATACATTGAGTGATTAAAGTTGTTTTGTCTTCGTTTTAACGGTATTCGAACGCCACAAAGCAGGTGAATATGGCTGATGAAAACGAGATAGTCAACACATCGGTATTATATCAATAAATGTAAAAAACTAAGCAATTAAGAAAAAAGGAAATGTTAAACATGAGAAATTAATAACAGAATGCAAATACATCACTTACTTAAACATGTCTTATTTTTGAAGCATTGGAATAATAATGGATGTCCATATAAATTTTACCTATGGGATGTGTCATCGAGGTCTCCTTTTCGCCGATGGTGTCCTAGCTCTTGGCGTGTGTAACATTTTCTTTCGCTAGTGAAAATCTGTAATCATATTTTAATAGTCTGAATCACATACTTTCTAGAAAAAGATTTTAAACATGATGTATGTGTAATGAACAGTTTTATATGACTTTTAGACATTTTAATGTCCATAGTAAATTATAGGAAAACACTGAAAGGATTTAAATCAAGAATAAAGTGGGATAAAGCATCATAAAGACAAAAGATAAGTTTATCTTTTAAAAGTTTACCTTTTACACATTGCAAAATATACTAGTTCAATATACACTATAATTATTGGGTATGTTATTATGAGGCTACAGGTGCAAAAAAGAAATAGAAATAGAAATACTTTATCTGTACTCTATCTATACATGTCATACTAGAGTTATTGAAGTCTCTTCATTTCAAACTTACAAATTATAAGCAAATTCACAAAAAAAATCCAGATAATTGTATTTGTTTATTATTATGGTGATTACATATTTCTATCATTATAGGACAAGTTAAGTACAACTTTTTATCAAATTGCTAATTAGTAATATCGTATCTATTTATTGCTTGAGTAATTATTTATTTTTTAACAAACGATAAGTAATTAGTCCACATTACCAATCATACCTCATTAATGCCTCCTACGCAACTTTATTCATAAAAAAAAGGAAAAAGACAAACTGCTGAATTTATATTGAAAGCAACTGTAGAAGATATCAATTTATAGCTTTATATAGGTAAGTACAGTTTTTTGATCAAGACTGTATTACTGACATTAAACAGGATTAGTTATTTTGATTGCCTGATATATACAAACAACTTCTTTAACAACAGAGCACTGCAATAAACATATTGATGTTTAATAGCAGAGGTACAGGAAACCTATGACAGACAACTGGACCAGAGAAGTTGGATTGAGAAAACACTTATATTTTTCACATTTGGACAGTGATGAAATGTAACGTAACTACTGTAGAAGTAGGCAGAGGGTCATACACTACCATGTTACACCAGTTACATTTACATGCCACTATGGAATAGGCGGTGGTGAGCCTGTTGCCATACACCATGCACAAAAACAGACTCCGAGCCACTACTCAAAAATCTAAGTAATAAAATCCAATAGTGTGCAACCCGGGATTTGAACCCAGTACCTCTCAATCGGCAGTCACATTTAGATACAACACAGTCAACAAGACAGTCAAAATACAAGGTGCTTCATAATAACAATGTTACATAATATAAAAGTGACAATGCTCCATCAAAGGTTGTTGTAGCTCCATCTAGGTGACAGACCTGTCCTTCAGTGAATACAAATATTATGCCCCTACCCACTATAATGAATGGTAATGTAGGTATTGCTAACTCTACCTCTGACATGCATATTATTGCTTAGCTAACAAAGGTAAGCTTTCTTTACTACATACCTTCAAATGTTTCACACATAAGTCACAGTAGAATCGTTCATGGACCTTCCTCATGTGGTCATTCAGCATTGTAAAAGTACGAAATGGAGGGATCTTGGTGCAGATCTTACATCGGTTCTCGAGGAGTGTTTCATATGAATTCTTTATCTGTTCATTGCAGAAGCCTATTTTATATTGCCTTTCAAAGAGCCGATCTGAAAAAACTTTGTTCCGAAGTTCCTTGTATGGCTGGATGGAGTCAGTGAATACAACCTGTTAACAAAACAATATTATAATAGAAACATTCCATAGTATCTATAATATAATATGTAATACATAGATTATAGTAGAATAGAATGTAACAAATAAATAATAGTAACATTTCTTTCCAGGAACTTATATTAAAAATAAATGCAACCATAACAAAGTACATGGGTTGAGTATTCTAAAATTTTGACAATTATGTTTGACTGAACTACACTTTATTATCACAAATAATTAATAGTGATCTTTCTTTACTTAATTATTTTAAGCGGACAATGTTCAGTGATTGCACGATTTATGTACAAATAAATTAAAAAAATTAAGTACATTAATCACAATTAAGAATATTAAAATTAAGCAACCACAAACATTTCAACCAAATAATATAATATATTGTTTTATTTAAGTTTTATATAGCTCAAATAGTTAAACATTACAATGAATAAAATTTAATTAAAAAAAATACATCAATATGTAGTGAAATCCTAAATGATTATAGTTTTTTTATACCAGTATTAATCGGAAAATAATGAGAAAAAACGTACTTAAGTTTCAACAACAGTTGCTTTTTTTTGTTGTAAGTTCAGAACTGTTCAAAACAATTGATTCAAATTTGTAAAATTCGATTACTTACAATTCGATCCTAAATTCGATTTTATGGCGAGTATAATAAATAACTCCAGTTATTTTAACTTTATAACAGGAAAATGACGTATGTATGTACAATGAATTATATGGTGTTAATTTACGTAATTTAATATATTTACTTAAATTGTACAAAATATACATAAAAGACAATGGTTAATATACATGTATTATATGAAAGCAGTTAATAATAAAACACGAGAGAACTATGATATGAGACTAACATTGAGGTCGTAACGATAAGGAAAAAACTCACCCTTGAGAGATCCTGCCGGCATATAGGACACTCGTTTTGCACGCATAAAACTCTCATACGAGTCGAGCACTCGAAGCATACAGGATGATCGCACTCCCCAATCGAATAATAAACCACGCTCTTGAAACAAACTACGCAAGTAGTATTGTCGTTTGCTACAGAATCAGCCATGACTTTATGAACAAAATCCTACCAGTACGATATGTAGTTAACTGTATGGATAGCTAGAGCAATTGGAGTTACGGTAATTCCCACTTCGATCAGGCAACGATCACAGATGGTATGTGTGGACGAGCCTGAAAAATTCTCCGTACCTACAGCATTAAAGTGACAGATTCATACATGACACCAATGATTTTATAGTAAAGTGTCACCTAATTTGAACGTCACTCTTGTACAGAACAAAAAATTACCGTTAAAAACTTCATGTTTACTAATCCGTTCATAAACACACTTATTTGAGAGTCCCCAATTTATTCAAAAACATAACTTGAATTATGTGAACCAAACCATATTGCTGTGCACAACTACAAAATCTGGGTATTTATGTTATTGTCACAAATTATTTTCACGCCAGTACTTAAAACAAAAACCTCAGTCACCCTTTGAATAATGCGACTCGCTTGAGCACCGATACAGCTCCTAGCTAATCAGGACAGATGTAACTAGAAGCCCTGCTTAGTAATCCTCAACCTGTATGTTCAGGATGGGGATTATGGGCAAAATCTCTTAATGACGATCTAGGTCCGGCAGTTAACTTGAACAGGCTGATGATGATGACGATGATATTAAACTGTATTGAAACTGATTGAGCTATCCAGCCACAAAGATTTCATCACATATTTATTATTATGGATAGTTATAAAATAATGTTTGTGTAGTCTCAGATGAAATATTGTGTGTGTTATATTACTAAACGTCATCTACATCATCAGCCTATTGTACTCTACTATTAAACATAGGCCTCCCTTGAGTGGTTATGTCTACAGTCCCCACGCTGGGCATGTGGATTGGGGATCGCAGAGTATAGCTTCTCGAACCTCCTAAGCTTCTGCCCATAGACGGTTAGGTTATTTACCTGAGATGCCTATGCAGATCGCGTGATACTGCAATCGGCTACTGCCGGTTTTGGTCGTTTCTTATGGCACGGGGTCGGGTACTATATTCTTACTCCGCCTCGACACGGAAATATTACTGAACAGTAACAGGTAACTGAACAATTATTATCATTTTCAAAGTAATATTTCTTTGTACACAATACACTACAATAATTTTACATACATTTTGTTGAGATACCGAAAATGCCATTTTAATATTTCGTTAGTGCAAACTTACAATAAAAATAATTGAAATGAAGAGTTTCTCTACATGAGAAAAATTAGCTTTTCATTTATATACAGAGTACAGGTACAGGCCTACAGACCTACCGTACAAAACAAAAGCCTCCTTCGTTAGCTGCAACCATAGACATTTTTTTATTTGTGTAGTGTTAGTTTATGCCCTGCGAACATATGCATTTGTTTGTGACGAACAAGACGGTTTACGTTTGAAGTTTTGAATTTAAGCAGTAATTGTTACGTTAGACTACAGAATTTAATAGTTGATAACTAGTGATATGATAATGTATAAAAATTGTGTTTCTGTGTGATTGTAAATCTAATTTGTTTTAACATGTATTTCGAGGTAAATTTAATTTTATAAACTTGACCATTGCTATAATAGGTAAGTCTTTGGTACTGAGTAATTTTATATATTTTAGATTGATAATACTCCAGAACATATTAGAAGAGCTCGAAGGGCAGAGGTCGTAAAGAAAGAGTCGCCTAAGGAAGAATGTCCCCGTCTTGTACTGGCACCTTTTACTCGCCCTCCCTTAGTCATTTTTGAAAATGTACTCATCGGCTCGACGTGTGAAAAGAATTTGGAGGTGTACAATCCTTCCAAACAAGCGCAACAGGTAACTACGTCGACTCAATAAAATTATTATATAATAAAATTTTTATTCGTTTAGTCCTTTCTATATCGTCTTGTTGGGCCTGTTCTAGGATTTTTAACTTAACATATAATTGTTATTAACATTGAAATGTTAATTGAAATGACTGCCTCGTCGGTCGTGTTGGTTGCAAGCGCGACTGCCGATCAGGAGGTCCTGGGTTCGATTCCCCGATCGGACACTATAGAATTTTTCTAATGTAGATTTTCTAGTAGTGGCTCGAAGTCTGGATTTGTGCCCGGTGCATGGCAATAGGCTCACCTCCTATTTTATAGTAAGACTTAAACATAACTGGTGATATATGTGGGAATGTACTACACCCCTCTGCCTACCTTTTCAGTAATAACAGGCGTGATTTTACGTTACGTAACATTGAAATGATTGTTTAAATGAAATATTTTTATACAGGACACATCATTTAAGAACAGCCACCTATGACATTTTAGTAGTTTAAAATCAGGAAGTTTTGAGAAAGATATTTATATGTTATAATAAACACAGAAATCTTAATGTAAAGCTGCTTGCATGCATATTACATAAGAGCTCCCCTTATAATTTATAGTTTACAAATTCTCTACTTAAATACTGGATATTTATTGGGCTCTTCTCGGGTGTTGCAAAGTCTACAAAGTGGTTATCACACAGTAAGATAACCAGTGACACTGGTTAAATATTAAAAAACAACTTAAATATTGTCCAAGCAATTGATAATAAGTGTAATACTGTATAGTGAAATATTGCCATGACCAATTTAAGATCGTAGCTTTGGAATGGTTACAATTCAATTAACATGTTTTTACATTCAACAGATCACCCTTGGCCGTGCCTTACCACCAGGCTTAATTGTACACTTGCCTGGAGAATGGATGTTTCTAGAGCCAGAAACCTGTTACATCCTTACCATGATGTGGACTCCTACACAACCAACAGCTCTCCGAGAAACAATACGCTTCACCAATGAGAACCGAGGCAGATATGATGTTATTGTTGTCCTGAACTCTGTTATGGTAATTTTAATTTGATGTGTTGTTAGTACTAAAGTATTAGTTTCTCACTTTGACTTCTCTATATTATCCACTATATTTTTTTCATTGTTGGAACTCAAAATATCTGGGAAGACTAGACACATGTGATTTAACTGAAATTTTATGTTAAATCTGTAAGCCTCCAAATGGAGTAGGAACTGTTACAAAAGTATAATTTAAAAAAAAATTAAAATCCAATGTTAATATAATATGCCCTCACATGTTATCATTTGTCATCATCATCATCAGCCTTTAGGAGTCTACTGCTGGACATAAGCCTCCCCTAATCGGCGCCACTCCTTTCGGTCCTGGACACTTTAGAAATCTCAAAAAAAATTGTTCTCTAAGGTGTGTGAAGTCTGCCAATCCCCACTTGGCCAGCATGACATACTATGGCCTTAACACTCTCATTCTGAGAGGAGACATGGGTCTCTTGGCACATGGGTTCCAGCAGTGGAATGATAAAAGTGTGAGACAAAAAAACTGTGATAAATAGTATACCAACTATCTAGAGACAGAAGTGTATCAGTCTTAGTTACCGTTTATATTCATTTTATTTTATGTTTTCATATTTCAGAAAATGAAAGAGAAGACTAGCCACCCAAAAGGATTCAAGATATCACCCGGTAAAGTTAAGAAAAAGGGAATTAGAAAATCACCTGTTGCTCTTCATAAAAAGAAAGCAGAACTGATTTATAACACGACAAAAGTAAAGAAAACTGTAGATATAGTTCAGACTACAAAATACACCCATCATAAATTTGTCCAATCATGTAATAAAGAAAATATGCTGACACATGAATATTTAGAGCCCCATTCATATAAATGCCCCTTTGATTCACCATCAAGTGTTGATCTGAATTTCAATACATCAGAGATATTTTCTAATATGCGTAAACCAACTTCGGAAAATGTTTTACAGCATACTTATAACAAATCTGATATGGCAAAGAACAATATGCAAGATAACACTTGGCAAGATACACACAGTATATTAAAACCTTCAACTAAACACAATGTATCAATCACTGATATGTTAGATAATCTTACATTCACACCTCTGAAAGGGCTACCATCTAAAAACGAGAAATTAGACAAGGGTCCTAAAATTATTTTGAGCATGAACTCTGACAGCGACTTTGATGACAGTTTGAATATGAAAAATTCAAACAAAGAAAACGAGCCTCATTCAATAATTTGTGTTACATCTTCACAACCACCTAATAAGTGGTTAACAGTTAATCATCAGTCGCATGTTGAAAATCAATATATAGAGACACCAGCACTGCCAAATAAGAAGATACCTAATACATCATCCCCTAAAGAATTCAACAGTCCAAACTTTTCTATAAATACTGAGTTATCACGAATCAGTGACTTATCCTTTTTCCCGCAACGGTTCTCCACAGAAAAGAAAAATATACCTAAAATAAATAACGAAACTCATGAAATTATAGATACGCCTAATGTCAGATTAAGCTCTGATACATATACTAAAGATTCTCCTAATACTCCCATGGATTTTCATGTACATCACATGGACCAGGAATCGAAGCCAGAGTGTATGCGTGAACAAACAAAAATGTGTAGACAGTCTTTGTTCAAGGAGTTCACGCGACACAACGAAATGAATTTAAACAATCATCTATTTCGCCCTGACCAACAGCATTATTGGAATAATGAACTCAGGTGCGAGCCGCGATCTCCACCGCGGTCCATAACGCCCCCTCTCCAGTCCATTCCCGAAGAAAGCGTGCAGTTCTTCGACACGCAAGTTTTTCATCAAACCGATAATCAAATGACGACGTTTACTAT
>DWDU01001030.1:0-15818 GCA_018245575.1 Jemadia suekentonmiller
ACAAGCAAAGCGTCAACAATGTAAAGCGGCGACGTCAGAGCCGACCATTGTGTTTGCGGACGAATAAGTCGAGTCATTATGCCGATACGTCGCTGGGGAGACAATCGGGAAATATCGATTACCGACGCCGGACACACCGCGCCGCCGCCGCAGCCGCGTGCCGCCGACGCAGCCGCGCGCCGACATCGACCCGCGGCTCGTACTGTACGCGGTTTATTCAATGTCTAGCTCCTTGTTCCTTAATATTTATGTACTTTGAAAAGCGAAATGTCTGTTTAATAAGTATTTTTCTTTTCTACTATAATAATTCATAAAACATTTCATACGATGTTTTCAAATTAGCGAATCCTTTTGTATTTTCGATTATATCCGAGAAGATATTAGTTCCGACGTATTGACAACATAGAATTACCCTAAATAAATTTTAAGTTGTTTTCAAGTTTTTAAAATGTTTCTACATTGTTACAATAAATATTTTGACTCTTGAATACTCATTTGACTGCCTTGTTAGTCGTGTTGGTTGCAAGTGTGACTACTGATCCAGAGGTCCTGGGATCAAATACCGGGTTGGGTATTTCATAGTGGGACGTAACATGACTTATGAAATGTGGGCGTGTAGTGTACTACACTCCTCTGCCTACCTCTTCGGTGATTACGGGCGTGATATTACTGTTTTTTTACTATTTTGATTTTACTCTACATCATATACATATGTATTGTTTAAATCCATTACAACGTTTACTCAGGCCTCAGGACATGGTACAACTATAACACAAGTAGTAATTCGCATTTACCCATGTGAATTTGAATTGAATGCGATTTAAACGAGTGGTATGCAGGCAGGCAGGCAGGCCAGGTCGCTACTAGTGCTCACTGGGGACACCGACTGTCGGTTGCTCCGCCGCCGCCGCCCCACGAGCTGCAATTCGCCGAAGCCGATGGTTTTGTAATACGCTGCACGTATCGCATTGTAAAATAATTACATGACCTCGTGTTTGCGTAGGGACGTGCTATCGACATGAGTCATACACGATTTGCATGAAAATGTATTCAATTATGTAGATTCCATTTATTCAGTGTTTGTAGTGTAGTAGCTTTTAATAGTAGGCACGTTCGTTCTTACCATCATCTCCGCATCTCTGTGGCGAAAACATTCCGTTCTTCCGTTTGTAACATATGAATAACCGCTAGAGTTAACAAGTATGTTAAAACATGCAGGAAGATAGACAGACAACCACCAGGGATCTTTATGTAAGAGTATGACGCAATTGTATACCATATCTTTCGTGTTGTATCGCCTATGTAACCTCGCAATGGACAGTCTTGGTGGCTGATGTCTGACTTGCTGGTCCTCCACTGGTAACATCTTTATAGCTTGCATTAAAATACGAGTACCCATAGTTCCGAACTAATGGATAGGAACGATGGTGTCGTGAAAGAGCCTTAAATAAAATAAAAGCTGAGAGCTATGGTGCGCATTGAACTGGACGTGATCGATTTAAATTAACCCACATTTGAATTCATATTATACTTATGTAGGAGCACACGACGGTCAGGTAGGTCGCGTGATACATATTGATACAGATCAATGCGTGGACATATTTAAATATAGTGTTCTTTGTTCGGATGTCACATCGGGACACGCAATAACAACGCCTGCCGCATTCCGGCGCGGCCCCACTCATTAATTAGCCTCAGCTTTAATTAAGCCGAGCTCGTCGTCACTTCCAAGGACTCTAATGAAACAATGTGCTTTTCGAGTTATAATTTAACAATAATTGTCAGCCCCACAACTCACCACGGGCATAGTACCTAGGTATTCAAGCGATACAATTTAGTTATTCAGCAAAGGCGTTAAGTATTCAGAAGGTCGATGCTTAAATTCACATTTTACATTTTAGTGCACCATTGAAATACCCAGGGGCGCGATTTGTTTTAGATTTTTCAAAATAATTTTACAGGCAGCGTAGGTGTGGTCAGTTTGCTCAAGCTAGATTAGTTTGCGTCAATAACGCTTCTTGTTAACTACTGAGAATTTTTTTGTTTGCGATTAAATATGTATCGTGTAAGATCACGTATATTTTTTTGGATGGCCCCACTAGTAACGGGCATATTTGAGTTCTTCCTCTTGAGCGGCCGCCAGCTGCAGCGGGGTGAAGCAGGCCTCGGTCTGGGCCGAAACTATATAATGGGTCTATCCCGTAAATATACGTAAGTTCAACCAGGACATATTTAATTATGTTATTGTATTAATACGGAATTTTTAACAGGACAATATTTTTTAAAGTTAAGTTATAGTGTTTCGTGAATTGATCAGATTTGTAAAACCATCCATTTTGTTACAGCGGTCTGAACTTCCAAGACCTGATAGTGCGTCAAGGCGCCATCGACTCGCCGCCCAAGACTCCTTTCATCCTTGGCTTTGAATGCGCTGGTGAGATAGAGCAGGTCGGCGAAGGAGTCACCAACTTCAAGGTAAGATCTTTCGATCTCTTCCCTTCATGTGTCAGTATTTTATTATCTGTTCTACTATAATATATATTTATTTGTACAAACCTTTTACCTAATCTAGTAACAGGTCTATTAAATGAATGATAGTGTTTTACAGAGAAGTGAACTCTGTTCCGGTCTGTAACTCGTCAGTAGTATTAACCTGTGTCAGTACTATCGAAATTAGAAATTTTGTTTTTTACATTAAGTAAAACGATATTTTCATACACTGTTTCATTCAATTGCTCGCTGGGTTATTTAACACACTGATAAGGCCGATATACTAAACGAATAGATTTCTAATTAGATTTCGGTTAGAACCAATTTCCTATATCAATTATGATGTAATCCTATCATTGGTATAATAGTGCAATTGCTAGATACAAAACAGACGTGCGCATGCACTTCGGATAGGATATAGCTCATTATTTACCTGCATATCGCTGTTGAAATAATTATTAGGCAAGTGTTAAGTTGATGACTTTTAATTTTTCTTTTTAAAGTCAGTATATGTCACATCACGCCTATAATCCCCGAAGCGGTAGTTAGAGGAGTGTAGTACACTCCCATGATGCACTAGTTACGTTAACGCCCCATCATAGAATAGATGATGGCAAGTCTGTTGTCATATCCATACCGGGCACATAACCAGACTCCGATCCACTACTCAAAAAAATCTGAGTTAGATCAATTCATAGTGCCCGAGCCGGGATTTGAATCTAAGAACTCTCTCTTTGAACTCTCGATCAGCACCCGCGCCTGCAACAATAATCAATACAATAATCTTCGGTCGTTTTCTATATGTTCAAATCTCAGATAATGCTATGTGTATTAGGCAATTGTTATGTCTTATCGTAAGTGTAGGTACATAGTTCACTTGTACAAATTCACAGAAATGACTTAAGGATCTTCAGCAATTTAGAATAAGCGATCCTCGCGCTGACGGAGGGAGGTACCAACGTGTAGAGCTGTCATTTCACGCGTAATTGCGCAGGCTTTAGTTCTTACCCTTGAAGCCGGAACCAAGTCCCGCGCCAGTGCCTCGGGGGCGTAATGACGTGCGATTCATACTTACAGCAGTTGAGCAGACATTATATTTTAAGCAATCCACCGTCAAGGCAAAATTGTACTTTTACTATACATTATAGCAATACGCTTTCACAAGTCATTAGGTACTGTGTACGATTGTGTAGTTGGCTACCATGTCAAAAAACCCTGGAGTGTGGGAGCGCGTGGATTAGGTGGTTTGTGGCTTAGCGGGAAATCTTTATTTCAGATCAAGTGTGCTTAGTTAGCAACACCTGAAAGTTTAAAATAAATTGTTGTTAGCGGCCACGCCCAGATATATCACGCACATTCTACGCGCAGGGATGCTTATTTTGTTACATCTTGTGAGCTATCACGTCGTATCGCGGTTAACTTACAGATAGACATATGTAATATTATGATTATTGTACCATCATGCAAGTGCTGTTACGGGTTAAGCAGAGTATAAATAAAAAATAATTGATCTTAATTGATCTCTTATTCTAAATGGCTGAAGATCGTCATTTCTGTGAATTTGTACAAGTGCAATTATGTACCTACACTTAAGTATCGAGTGCCAAATCGTTCTAACCCTAGTGCAAGTTTGAAATCACATACATTTAGTGTTTTTATCATTCATTATTATTACCCGGTTATGTTAATTTAAGGTACCTATAAGGAGAAGGTTGCGATTGGAGTGCTCATACTTGTCTATTCACCGTATATCGCAGGTCGGAGAGCAAGTGGTGGCGCTGCCCGAATACAAGGCCTGGGCCGAGCTGGTGGCCGTCCCCGCGCAATATGTGTACGCTCTGCCAGAGGGCATGACTGCCCTGGACGCGGTGGCCGTCACCACCAACTACGTGGTTGCTTACCTGCTGCTGTTCGAGATGGCCAATCTGACTCCCGGCAAGAGCCTCCTCGTGCATTCCGCTGGCGGCGGTGTGGTAAGTAGCGTATTGTCTTTTTATCTGATCCTAAATCAAATATTCCGGTGATGCTGTTCGGTGAAACGTAACTGAAAGACGCGTAATCTATTCTATTGATCAAATCTTATAGTAAACGTAACTTACGAAGAGTCCCACCGTATTCGTCGGACCAACTCAAATCGTATTAAATCACTTGCATTATGTTATCATTACACAAAGTGTTTGCTGAGTATTCCGTACGCCAGAGATAAGTTACGATTCGACGCCAAACTTTGGAAACATGTAAGTTTGTGGAACATTACAAATAGGTAGTAGTTTCTGTAATGTAGGTACGTACAGCCGGTCAATCTTAATAAGTACATTAAGGTACAAAATTACTGTAGACAGTCTTTTGTTTACTGTCAAAAATATTTATAATTTATAATAAATAATTTATAATAGATAATTTATAATAAATAGTGACTATTCTATCGATCTAGAGTTATATAGGTATCTAGTAGTGTACTTAATACATATTTAAGCAACGAGTGAAAAACCAAAGGTGAGGTAGGTTTTATAAAACGCAAGCAGAAGTGACGCAAACACGACATTCCAACACTACGATCTGTTCAATCTGTTACTTTTATAAATTTAGCGTTTTTAATAAAGTACTTAGGAGTACGTTTATTAAATTACCTAATTGTTTCAAATTTCAACTCACGGAATAATAGGAAATTCCATTACGTGTTTTATGATTATAATCCTGACGGCGTCGGGTGTTTATTAGCTACAGCGTACCTCCAGCCTCGAGCTAGCGGCTTCAGAACACGGATAGTGCATTAAGTGGGTGTGCTTGCGCGTCGGGCGAACTTCGGTACAGCATCGCAACATTTGTTACAGTATCGTTACTTTGGCCGTCGCTGAAAACGTTAAGATCAGCAAACAGCAATATGAACTCACAATGAACTGTTCTCACTAATTCTGTGCTCTTTATGCACATATTGTGAAATAAATTCAAAGTAAAATTCATGTCGGATCGGACATAAGCAAATAAATGAAGCTCGCTAAAAATACCGTCGTAGCATTGACCCTGGGAACCACTGTTCGGCGAGTACGTGTCTACTGGTCGCAGCTTTGTGTTCGCGCGTGTACACTAGCCTTATGAAATGGTGCAAACGTTATTACGATTGTCTAATTGCTGGTCTAATTTCACGAGAGAAATAAGTACTCCTCAAATGTTCTTCCGTTGGTTACGTCACTCATTACCCTCGGTGTCAGTGACCTGTAATTCAAAACGTCTAGTATAAGCATACGGGTGGGGTTCGGACATGCGACTGTCAATTATTTCAACACATCCAAATTACAAACACGAAACGAAGCTCCATTAAGCGTAGGCGAGGGTGAGGTTTAAACCGTAGGTAATAAACGATCGGATGGACGGAGGTTTCATAAAACACAAGTAGGTGCACATTTATTATCGGCGTCGTTTTACGATAGTGTTGCTTGCACGGTTCATGGGCAAAAAACTGTACACTCAATTGTAATTATCGGCCGGCGATCAGATTAAAACAGATGCCGTAACCCGATACAACACAATGGGCACCTATTTGTTACGGGAAATAATTAGGTATAAAAGCTACGTCGAGATGGTTGATTACATCGGTAAAGTTATGGAACTTGTGACATTATTATGTGACTGTTAAAAATACCACTTGTAGGAGTTATAAGATGCCACAGACGGCAATACTATAACGTTTGCTGTGTGGTAACGACGTGCTTAATTTGCATATGTTCCTTGTGATGGGAAACATGAGCCTAGTGTCTACGGGTTATTGCGCATTTATTTGCTGTTGGCTGGTATGAATGTGATCTTCCCACTAAGCTGAGACTGCGTACATTGGTGTAACTCAACATTTTGATGCTGTTATATTTTTAAACGCTATTCTATGTTGGTACGAAAATGGCAGTAGATCGATATTACTTTAATTTGTAAAATCGTCTTTTGTTATTTATAGGATCTGTGTAACAAAAAAGTAAGATCACGCCTGTAATCCCCAAGGAGGTAGGCATGCCACGTTTCATCAGTTACGTATAAGTCCCAATATGGATTAGATGGTGAGTCTATTACCATGGACTGGGCACATATCATGACTTCGAGCCAATACTACAAAATCTAACTTAGAAAAATCCAGTTGTGCCCGACCTGAGATTTGAACCCAGGGCCCCTAAACGGCAGGCGTGATGCAACCAACACGACCACCGGTGCAGTCTATGTTAACATTTTAGAGAACGTAATTGTACAAATGCTGCATTTCTATACGTAACCCGTAACGGAACTGGACCGTTGCAGTGTACACTTTTAATACACTAGTAAATCGTACTTTTCTTATTTTTACTACAAAATAGAACTATTCAACGCTTTAGGTTGCATTAGATGAAATGAACGAGGGTGTTGTAATGAATATTCCACTTGTTCAGGGCCAAGCCGTGGCGCAGCTGGCCAAGACTGTGGACAGCGTGACGGTGTTCGGCGTGTGCTCCAAGAGCAAGCACGAGGCCTTGAAAGCCAACAACAACAACATCGACCACCTCCTGGAGAGGGGCAGCGATTACACCAGCGAAGTTAGGAAGTGAGTATTCGCGCCTCGTGCACGCCTAAGTATGTACATATGTTTTCATTTCTTATTATGGTAAACATAGAATTCGTTGCATTTTACAAATTCCGAATGAAAACGAAGGGGAGAAAAACTAATATGTTAAGTCGAACAATTTCTTTCTTTAAATTTGTCTCATAAATTAGTTGCTCGTGTTTTTATTAAGAAAATAAATCGTAGGGTTTCGCAAAAGTTGTTACCTTTTGAACAGCACTCAGCGAGGGATCAGAAGAAATGTCGTTGTTTACATCAGTTCTATTAGATGGGAAAAAATATGTAATTTGCCACTCGTCCTTCTCAAAAGAACCTAATGATGTTTCCCTTTTAAGACTCGCCCGGTGTCAAAGAATATCGAAATGTTGCTTTTTTATGTTAAATAATAAGTATTACGTGCTAATGTTACCATCTTGTTTTATACTAGTCTACTTCAATTTAAAAGAAACGTTTGGACTCGTTTTCCATATTTGTTTTTTATATTATTCTTTGAAATAGAAAAAGTTGGTTTTGCTTTAGATTAAAATTTAATTTCTTACTAATCACACACGAGCTAATCGACAGATCTACCACATACTGACCATATGTAGATATTGAAACTCTATATTATGAAATGGATATTGATGGATAACCCATCTCTTAATTGAACAGAAAAATAAGTGTCATCGTTCAGTGTTTACGCTAATTTACCGGTGTCTTGTTCTCTAACTGCATGTTTAATTAAATGGAGGTGTTGCATATCCATCATCGTCAGCCTGCCTCATTGCTATTTTTGCCCATAATCCCCACACACTGGGTATGCGAGTTGGCGATCGCAGAGCACAGCTTTCGGACCGCCTAAGATGCTGCCGTCGGCGGCCAGGGCACGTAACCTTGCCTAGATACATTGCGCAATACTGCTACATGCCAACGCTTTAAGTCGCCTATTCGCTACCCTCTATCCCGATATGGGACCGGGGATGTAGTCTTCCTCCGCCCCGTCACCCATGTACTGTATATTGCAATGTGTATAAAAATAATGTGTTGCTAAAATCATGAAAGCATGGTGTTTTAAAAATACGCGCGGAGTTCGGGCAGCCCTTTCAGCTAATGGCTCCTTGTGTATATTACACGTGGTATGCTGGAATTTTATTCGAAGCATATTATGTTTACGTTACAGCCGCCATAAATATTGACTTGGCTGTCATTATCGCTCTGTTTACTGCTATCGCCTCGATTGTGCGAGCGTCGAGTGTAGATATATCTGACGTGTGCTTTTGCACTTTTCTTTTCGAGCCCACTTTTGTAGACGTGTTTTGATCTTATGAAACAAAAGAAATAATGTCTTTGCTTGTTAAACTTCATTAATTGTAAGCAAATGTAATATCTTTAGTATTAAGAATAAGTATTTGTGATCCCATAATTCTATGCGGCCAGAATTGTTATATTGCAGTTTACAACGAGCGTTATTTCGCTTATTTTTCATTGCATAGAAGTTTAAATAGCATAAGACTACAAGTACGCTCCCTCCGCGTATTTTGACACTTCTAATCATACTTCCAATGATATTTATAATAAACGTACATGCGTCCGGATGCGCGTAGTGAGAACATTCTTTAGATATTTATCATTCTTTACGAGCAAATAAACTATTGTTCCAGATCCCAAGCTTTGTTAATTGATAGTTATTAGAGTTACATATTTCAGTCCCACCCATGCCGCTCGTGTGATCCTTTCTCGACCATAATACGAAGACCTCCCCGGGGCTCACTTTGCGAGGACTTCGCTTCGTACTGTAGGAGCTCGGGGCTCGCTGGACTCTGAAGTCAAGGTCCACTTGTAACGGGCGAGCCGTACATTAATTGTTCCGTTTATATCTCGCTCCTTAGGGCGGCTGCTCCGTAACGGCCGCGCGGCATTTAATTCTCGTAAATAGACAAAGATATTTTTATATCTGGTGAGCTCTTCCCTGCGTAAACAAGTTCAGGCGCACGTTCTTAATGTAAACAAACAGAACGGTTCTTATATTTCCCGGTGAACAAGATGGCATGTTTTACACTGAGCTTCGGGCTCCCAGCAGTGTAGCAGATCATCTTGACACTTGTTACACAGTATGCCACGTGTATGAAACGACAAACATTTATGTCTAAACAATAAATATCTGAACAGGATTTATTTGGCCGCACAAAAATTACAGGTATTTCGGATTTAATCAATTATATAAAATTAATTCCATAAGTTACCACCTAAAACGATTAACGTTCATACTTCATGTACGTATACTGTCTGTATGTATATCGTTATTCTTGTTCATATTGTAATCAAACAACCCTGAAACTTTACTTTTACAATTTATTTTAGTTTTCCAAATACATTTTGATATCAAAATTGGGAATCCGCGCTAGTGTCATTACCGTAGTATTGTTTTTCTACTGCCTCTTACAATTAGCCTTAGAAATCACTAACAAGTATTCAAAAAGGTTACATGACACGAAAGCGGATATTCATAACAGTAATTAAAACTATATTTGCTAACACTATGAAAAAAATTCTTTTTTAGGCTGCTAAACATGATATTTTTATAGGATTTTTATCTCCTAAACATTATTTGACATTGAAACAGTGCCATATATTGCAAACTTACTCAAACTAAAAGATTTGTATATTTATTCTTTATTGCTTACCTATAACTAGGTATTTATTGCTTACCTATAATTCGCAATACAAAAAATTTACATTTAGTAATTGTGATAAAAACCATAGTATCTTCCAAGTTGTACCTACAAAGCAATATACATCTATATATGTAGTCGTATGTACAAAATTTCATTGAAATTGGTTCAGTGATTCAGTGGTTCGGAACATCGTGACGCGAGATTCTTATATACATATGTATATAGATGCAACAGGCTCATATAAAATAACACTTCTAGCATGATAACAATAATCCCCGCTATTAAGATCAACTCTGATTAGGTCCAGATACACATCCATTAACGTGATGTACAGCGATGCGTCGTAGACGTGGTGAGCTGATGTTTTCTCTTCAATGGCTCTCTTAAAGATGGCTGCCCAGCAACCAACAAGACGACGCTTTGCTAGAATAACTCAGTCGCCTGCCACACTTCACGTTCCATTTGACAACGTCCCGATATGATGTACAACTAGCTGATCCTCTTAGTCAATGAATGCATGTTACCATTTTACTAAACTTAATTGAAGCTTTTACAAACGTCATATAATGAATACAAAAATAATATTAAGTTTAATATTTTATAATGATAAAACACAGAAAAGGGAATAAAAATACAAAAATCAAGTACTTGAACCGCGTGTCAAAAAAGTCATGATTGTTTTAAATGATGTACCTACTGTGCATCGGATGTAGTCGGGTGAATTCTGTTCGTTCAAGCACCTTTTGATATACACTTGTTTGTTATCGGGCTCAAGAATAAATAAAGCGGAAGGTTTACCGATACGTAAATATGCACCGAACAATTGATCGTAAGAAATGATCATACATGTTCTAGATTGAAACCAGAAACAGTCCACAATGGCCTGTGGTTTCGGATTACATCGGTGTTCTTCGATAATGACCGCCCCAAAAGAAGTCATCTGAGAACATCCATTGTAATTGTGTTTTCGCTAGAAACTGTCGTGATTCTGATGTTTCGCCACGAAGCGAGGAATACAACTGCTCCGGAATAGGAAGCAATAATGGCAATTTCACTTTACCATTAAGACGACACAACCCAGGCGTTGCTCCAGCGAACTTCAATGCGGCACAATGCGCGCAAACATCGTGCAGTGGACCAATGCAAACGAAAGGATGCGAGCTGTAGTCAATAGCAAACGAATAGAAACGCTACTCCATTCAAATCAACACTTGGGGCATTTCTTCTTGCACTTCGAAGATTATCTCGTTGTTGATCTGTGCGATAAACCGGACGATTTCTCGGTTTTAATCCGGGCGTGTCCCGGGTTGCACGAAGCTTGAGTTTGAGAAGTTTGAGAAGCACGAAGTAGAACCTTACTTCGTACACATGAATTACGTGAGATGTAAAAATAAATGATGTATTTATTTTATATGCACATGAAGCTGTGCTCAGCGATGTAGAACCGGCAAGTCCAGCGAGGTTACGCACACGACCGACGGAGGACGCGCACGACCCCTCAGGGGAGGTCTTCGTACAACAGTGTACTGCAATAGGCTGATGATCATGATGTACATGTATGTATATCTGACGTTATTTAAAATAAATATGCTTAGTTCTAAATTACTGTTAAATGTTTCATGTTTATATACACACCGAAAGGCTCGCAGATGTTCTATCGGCATCACTGCATCGTTAGTCGAGTGATTACATGCATTACTGCCGAGTTAGAGGTCCTGGGTTCGAATTCGGGTTGGGTACTAGCAGACTTTTCGTACTTCAAATTTTTAGTTGTGGCTCGGATTGTAGATTTATGGCATAAACGGCTCAAATAATTTGTTTACAACTTATTGAAGTTATACGTATGTACGTAAAGGTTATAAAAACTAATGCATTACGTAGACTTCTGCAGCGGCGATCGGTGTAAACATCTTCTCGTAGCAAGGTAATGTGAAGCTTATGTAGCCGAGGTCAGGTTCATATCACCTTGCACTTTCTCGCTGTGATTCTGGAAAATTCATTGCATCCATAGTCACCGCACTGTCCTTCCACTTAGAGCTGTAAACTGGTGAGCAACAATTGCGACGCCCAAGGAGTTGTTTTCCATGGTGTCCGAATGTTTAATCTTTACTTTAATTATTTAATCATCGTCATCATCATAAGCCTATATCATAAATTTGATATTTGAACCCTTAGTTTCCTCCTTCATAGGAAGAACTTCCGATACTCCTTTCTTAGTGCTCCCTTACGTCATTTCAATACGTCGGCTTTACTTGTGGCGTTGGTCGATGAGTCAGTTAGTTTCTTCTTTTATATGTATAATAATGGGCACACCTCCTACCTCATTTGACACTTTCAATAAACCAGTAACTTTATGAACCAATAGCGTAAACCTATAATTTAATATGTGTCTAACTTCCAAAGTAACTAAATTTCAATGCCTATTTTCCCTTAAGGACAATAATTTCCAAAAACGAATAAACTTATCAACTTTTTTATCAATAAAGAGCGTAAATTAAAAGTTTCAAATGAGTAGCTACTTGTGCGGGGGCAGAGATAGCAAAAACCCTATTCTATGATAACATCAATCTACACAAATATATCAGTAATAACAATATCATAAATCTGGCGGTATAACGTAAGAGCATATCTTTAATCTCCAAAAGGGTAGACAGAGGAGTGTAGTACACCCACATTAAACCAGTTACGTTTACGTCTCCCTATGGAATAGGTGGTGAAGAGTCTATGTCCATACATCGGGCAGCTATCCAAACTTCAAACATCTACTAGAAAATCTAAGTTAGAAAAATCCAATTGTGCCCAACCCGGGATTTGAATCCAGAACCTTCCGATCGGAAGTTAAATGCGCAGCTACTCGATCTACGAAGCAGTAGATTAGGAGATTAAGTAAAATTGCAATGATCAACAAACTGCTCGTGTCTATGATCAAAAAATGGCGCGACGCGGCGGGTATCTATTTTTATATATGAACACCAGTAAAACCACACGAAATAATTACTAAAAATGTTGTCCGTGCAGAAGTATTGTCCATTATCTCGTCACGACTAGTACAGAAGTACACGCGGCAGTGGAGTTGAGTCTCGGGAGCTGCTGCTATAACGTTCGTATTGCTACTGAGCGTGAGCAGCAGCATGACTCCATACGTCAATGCTCGTAGGCTCCAGCCTGGCAGTGGCGTGGAGAAATTAATTGGTAGCTCTAGGAAATTACTAGGTCTAGTGACTGTCTACGTTGAGCAACAGTAGATACTAATTTTATTAGTTACAAACGAATAAATCGTTACATTTCATAAAGCTACGCGTTTTAATGGACTGAATATTACTAAGTAATATTTAAACGCAATACAAACGTTTGGATCTCTTTAGGTTTTATTCTTCTGTTATTTATTCCCGTAGCGGTGCAGGCTGTTCATTAATCTACCAGGTGTCGGTAAACTTGAGCTCACTTGGAACTTGAAAGTTTCGTTCATCCGTGGCATGTGGGACAGAAATGTATGTATGTGTGCATCAGTGTGAGACATGGAACGGGGTGTCGTCTTGCAGTGTGAGTCGTTAAGTCGTCTTTTCCGGGGCACAATGAGAGGTAGGGGGTGGTATCGAGGGGGTCGCGCGTGGTGCGCATGTGCAGCGACGGCGCCTCGGTGTCTCGCGCCGACCTATTAACACCCGCGCGGAGCCCGACCACAGCCAGTCGACTCGCGCTCTTCTCACCTAGAGGACGCCTTCCGTATTACAATCAATATCAACATGTCACTAGTCGTGCTGATCTTTTACTCCTGTACTGTTGCCCCTTAAAATGTAGGTGTTCATTTTTTTAAAGAAAAGCATTTTTACGTTAATATTCGCATCTAATTTCTAATATTTTTTGTTCTAGGTTGAATCATCTGGCGCTAAACGTTCAGACTGACAAGGTAAGTCTTTAGTCGCTTTTAACATTTTAAATCTCTTTATCTACTCTCATTGACATCGTTTCATATGTGCGTTTACAATAGTGTATGTTTCGGCTGCAGACGGTATTGGTGTAGTTTCTTGCTAAGTTTTTAATATAAGCGCAACTGATATTTCAAGAGGATCAACGATATTTTTACATATTTTGTGTTCAATATAACGTACTCGTAAGTACAGAAAAAATGTAGTCGAACAGCGACGTTCACTAAGTAAGGGTCCGCAGGTGGGACAGCTGGCAGTGACATTTGGAGCGTTGTTTTTTCACATTTTTTTGCGCGAGAAGGTTCGTAGGTACGCCGTGTTTGTGCAGCGAGCACCTGCCGGCCGGCTCCCGCCCAGTTGGATATTCTATTCACAAGCATTATATTCCCCTCGTGCTCGTCTTTAACCTGAATGAAATAATTCGTACATATTAGTGAACCGGTTTATCCCGTTACTGTGGCAAGTTTGAGGCAAGGCTAAGTAGCTGATGAGAGAATGTTGTCTGTCATGCAACGGATTTTATGATAACACTATTGGCGTACAACGGCTCCGAACGACTGAAAGTTCATACCGTCGCCTCGTTGTACATTTTCGGTGGTATAAACTAGGCTGTCCGTCGGTTGGAGCATACAGGTAGACTGACATGTGTTGGGTTTAAGCAGTGTGAGTCGGAAAGCGTGTGTGGCGCGTGCGAGTAGTTCCGAGCGGCGCGACAGTGTGGGCACCTGCGCGTGTCGTCGACCGCGCTCACCTGCTGCTCGGCAGACGAGCGCGTCAGCATTCCGGCGCCTGGACTTCGCCGCGCTCACCCCGACCACTGGGTGAGCGCGGCTTGTTTCATCTTTATGTATTCAATTATGCTTCCATCAGTTCAAAAGTAACTGAGCAAAATTATAAAGTTGTTATCTTACACTACGACATCGTTTACTCTGTCGGATGTCGAAGCGAGTATCTTTTTGCAGGTTTCTTCCGGGACAGTAGTCGCCATCAGATTTACTAATGTTTTTATGTTAAAATTTCAATTTCTTGTGCTCATTTTTAGTTTTTTCTCCACGTATTAACTTCAAGTGTATTAACTATGTATTTTTCAGATGCGATTGATTTTTAAGTTAAGAATCTACAGATACTAGAAAGTTTAAATGTTTACACCCATTTTGGCATGTTGTGTAGTTCGAACACCGTGTAAAGCAGTGCATAACGTGCGTTACACTTTATTAAGCTTCAATATTTTCAGTATTACAAATTGTAAATCGTTTTCCAATTCATGTTAAAAAATAGTATGAACTTTGTTGTAATGTCATACGAATCTACATTAAGTGATTTCACTTTTCCTAAGTTTATTTTCCATAAATATTTAGACTTCAGAAGAACTTTCATAAATACATCGATGCAATAAAGCACATTCATGAGCACATGCCATGAAATCAAGGCAGAGATGTAAGAGCCGGGGCGGCCAAATTGCTTTTGTGCTGGTTTCTGCGTTATATTAATATACGTCTACGCCTATAATATTCACATTGATTGAACATGTATAACTTGTAGAAGCTTTTTAACTTTTGTGTCGTGTTGCATTTATGAAATTTTAGATATGCCTAATACCGTAGGTGATATTTTTTTTTTCTTTTAAAATAGTTTTACATAGGTAACTTTAAAAATAAAGCATTGACATACTGCACAATTCACTAGTTTCGCTACGGCAAAAAATTAAAGTTTATCAAACCCTTACGAAGGCCTTAGAATAATGTAGAGAATGCAACGTAAGGGTGGCATGAAAGGGGAGACAGTACGGTATGTCGGCGGACGCGGAAGTGCAGCGTGCGCGCGAGCGGCACCCTTCGCTAAACAGTGTTAGTTTTGGCGCGTCGGTAGCTGATCCTTGAGACGTTGTTGTTAAGCAGTTATGGGTAGAAACCGGCATTTTTAAAGTATTGATATACATTAACAATTTATTATAAACCGATCCTCTTTGTATCTGCTGTTTATGATGTTTGATAATTTAAAATCTTTGAAATGAATAACGAATTTTTGTTTTCGTTTGTATAAATGTCAATTAAAAAGTTAATAATTTAAAATAATTAGATATTGTCTATTTTATACTAATTGGATCGGACCGTTACCATTGGTGTATTGGTTATATTTTAAAAGAGGTATTTAACACCAGAG
>DWDU01001031.1:0-15817 GCA_018245575.1 Jemadia suekentonmiller
GTGAGTGTAAACCCGAGTCGCTTGCGAGCGAGACGCGGCCGCGCGAACCCCGTTTTATTTTTAGCTGCTTTCGTGCATAGGCGCTGAAATTAGATTGTAAATAAAAAGTTTGGGTTAACAGGAGTCGTAGTCCCCGTTACACCCGAACAGTGGGTCAGATTTAACAATCATTGCACACATATGCGAGGTATTAGAGAGTGGCTTGTCTAACTCATTCTTTGACCAAAACAAGAAAAACTTATTTTAAATTAACTTTGTTGCAATATTATTATCAGGTCACGACTTGTTAATTGTCAATTAGTAAGTACTTAGATTGTATAACAGTTTTGATAAATAATTAATAATTAAGATTTGTATTGAAAAGGCACTTTAATTAAACCTAAGTAATGCAATTTAAGTTACATATTGCTATCCGTTAAATTCCCGGTTTGACGAGTAAATACACCATTATATATACTTCAAATAATGAGTTATGTGATATGTGTAGATATATTTACACGCGATGAGAAAAAAGTCACTTTTATGCACTGACTTTTCTTTTTGTGGGCAAAATACCATATCTGGCGTCAGGAAGACAAGTCACGTACTTATAATTCCGGTCAGCGCGATCTTTTAACTATTTCCGATGCATTTTTAGTTAGAAGGATGCTCACAAAGTGGATTCCAGAGTGTACTATTCGAAGGTATCACTTGGAGGTTATATACTCGGCGTTCATAGAGTTAGCGGGGCCTCGACGTGCGGCGTGCTCGTCAAGCCGGATTACACTGACGCTCTGACTTTCACTGGGGGGTGACTACCCTGGCCGGCCGGCGCGCCACCCGCAGCAGTGACGTCATCGGGCGTCGCGTCACGACCTACGACGCCGCATCGTACGCCCGACGCCCCGCGCCCCAGCCCCGCCGCCCAGCTCGTGAAATGTCGCGGAGTCCGTCCGTGCGTGTTACGTAAAGTAAAATATGATGGATTACGTCAGCACCGATGTAATTTTCACATGAAAATGGGATAGGAAAATTTTTGTACTTCCTAATACAATGTTAATGTTCCATATGGTAGCATTATTGACACATGAAGTAACTTGAATGAATACGTCCAAAGGTAGAGAATATTATTGAAAAAATGATTCAGTTTTGTAATATAAAAGAAGTTTGCTTATGTTAATACAAATATATATAATATAGGTAATCATCAATGACGTACTTAGGAACTTTTCTCCTTGTAGATTTAGCGCACGCATACAAAAATTAATTTTCAAGCCCTCACTCCAGCTTCTATGACGCGCAACTTTGATTACCTACCGCGCATGCGTTAGAACCCCTTCACTCTATTACATCGCTTTCAGTCACACCTAGTTATTTCACTTACTCACTTTCAACTTACTCCTGATAATTCCTAATATCCTGGTACTAGGGCCGCCCGTGGAAAATTGTTGCCGCCCTATGGAAAGCTTTTGGGCGGAGTGGGTACACGCCTGAATAATACGGACACTTCTTTTAATATATATTTCATTCTGCTCATGTTAAGTAAGTATTTGAAAGGAAAATATTAAAACAATAATGGGCCTTTTTACATACAATATTACAAAGAGTGTGGCTAGCCCAGCATATAGATAAGTAAAAAAATCCAATATATAAATAATATACATGTTAGAAATCAAGTAAGACTAGAAACATGTACATTTTCGTAGGTATAGGACAGTTTGAAAAATGTCAAATATTTTAATCTAATATAAAACTTTAAGATGTATACATAGAATGACTTGGAGGAAAACTTGGCATGAATTAAAGTTAGTGTACACTACATAATTTCTCTCGTTAAACTGAAAATGATCAGAATAAGATAAAGGGCGGCACGCAATATAAGTTTATGTAATAGTAGGGCCTTGGTGTTAAAGTGTATTTTTCCAGACGCAAAAGAATCTTCGTAGACAGAATAATTTCAAAGCATTTTTTATTGACATCAGTCAACATAAAATGTGGCAGGTCTCCAATATACTTTAGGCCAAGAGATCGTCGCGTGATTTGTGTATTGTTTATCGAACGGTGTGCTATTTTAAACAACTCACGACCTGGCGCCACTACGTCACTGACGCCACCACGAAGGGCACATATATTGTATCAATTTGTATTCCCTTGAAGAGACAAAACTATATTAATTATAAGTAACTTTACATATTTTAACAGTTAATTTGAGATCGAGGAAAATAATAAACGCCTACTCGTACTGATCAACAAATATTTGTTTTGCATTACAATGGAATCCACATCGCGGGGTCCGCCGTCAGAGTCTTCGTCATTGTGAATTCTAGTTATCTTTCCCTCATTAAACACGATATCTCCTCGCACAAGGAGAAGGGTTAGTACTACCAGTAGTGTAGACTATAGTCTGCGCCCCTGTCCACGTGTGGCTGGCAGACTTCACACGGCTTAAGGAACATTATGATAAACTCTAAGCTAGTGTAAGTTATTACAAAATGTTTTCTTCAGCTTTGTATTTTAAAACAGACAGCTGTGTAAGCCGGGACGCGGAGAGCTTGAAGCTGAATAATAATAAAAATATTACAGTCACGTTACAGTCTTTATTACCATTGAACACACTACGTACAAAATGGTTAAACATCCCAGATTTATGTGCAAGTGTTTTACCGAGCTGGTCGTTGGGCAAAGTTATCAACCAAAAGCTGATGTCATCGTGTCTAAGACATTCAATTAAAACTAAGTATGTATAAAACAAAGTCGTCGCAACATTAAATGTAAAATAAACATTAAAGTCAGATCAATCAGTCATTAAATACTGATCAGTCATTAAATCAGTCATTAATAAGTGAATTCATACAAAAATTACTGTATTAAATATCAGTTATTTGTTGACTTAAATTATTATGAGTTATTTATTCGTAAAACATATTTGTCGACAATAAATGTACTATAATTTAGAAGCCATCTGTTTGTTATGCCCACCCGAGAAAAATTTCATAACTCCACTTTGTTATATTAAAAATATATGTAACATAACTTAAATATGAAATTAAATACAATTCTAAGCAACTGAGTTGTAACCACTTACACGATGTCAAGGTCATTAATATAAACAGTCTACCTCAGCGTACTCCTTCAGGAACATACAGGCGTGATGTTACCTGTAATACGTACTATGTATCGTTCTTCTACATATACTATATAAATGGGAATTGACTTCGAATTAAACCAATCCATTTATTGCAGACTGCCAACGCTTTGAAATAAATATATCTGGATACTACAGAAGTAGCTTGAAAGAAATTACATTGAAATTTAAGTATACATACACAAGTATAACTGAGACGTAAAGCGCTGAATGCCCTTTAGAGAAACTATGGACAAAAGTTCACGAAACTTCGTGAGTACGGCCTCGGTGCTACGGCGTAGAGTTAATTTGGTACATATTCCCCGCCCACCGGCCGCAGACAGGCGGCGCTGCCCCTGCGACGACGTTACCGAGGCTTCACAGACTTGAACTGCAAAAATAACCTGCCAAGGACTATTTTCGTATGTTATAAATAAACTTGGCCCGGAGCGGGGGCGGTCCATATCAAATGGCGAGACGGATGAAAAGTGTGTTGTTGTAAATCTAAATCGGTACGAAATTATTTACATAAAATTGTGTTTTGAAGTAAGTTATAAATTGTTTTTATTTTTATTTAAATATATATCACCTTAACATGTTTGTCTGGTATTTAATATTTAAATAGACAACGTGCAAATGTAAAAATAAGTTACACAAAGAAAGGAGGAAATCGAGTGGATGAAACTATATAGGTACTGTGTACCCTTGTCAACCATCATGATCAACGTTCAATCCGTTCAGTTGACGCCGGGTATTTCCTCACAATCGAACGCATACTTATTATTTTATAACTTATTTAGGGAATCGTAAGAGGCGACTAAACATGGCGCTGGCAGCTCGCGGTACGGCGCGCTCTGCCTAGGCACAGCTACATGTCCTGGCCGCCTATGGGCAGCAGTGTAGGCGGTGTGAGTAGCTGTGCTCTGCGATCCCCAGCCCGCATGCCCACCGTGGGGATTATGGGCATAATCGCTCAGCGGAGGCCTACGTCCAGCAGTCGCCTGCAATATGCTGATGATATTTAGGATATTGCAATAGGCTTATTATATAATAAGTGGTAATGACAGAGTATTTTTTCATTAACATTGTGACCTTGAAAAATACGTCATTTTCAGTTTACAGCATTTCAAAATGTAAAATCACCTATAATTCAGGAACAGGTAGGCAGAAGAATGTAGTACACTCCTACGTTTCACAAGTTTACTTATATTACGTATTTAACTTAAATGTCAGGTTATGTAGACTAAGGATAACCTTAGTAAGGATTATCAAACAAATACATATAAAATTTTCTAGGTACAAGGTTCGCGACATAGTTCTCCAATTTAACAAACGCTAGCAATGAGCAGGCCGCGTTATTCGATGCTCCGATGATGATAAGTGTTAGTAAACCGTGCTTATGTCTCAGCAAAAGAAGCAAAAGTCGCCCTCTGACTAAGTATTCTGACGACTTTTGGACGCAAATTTGGACTGCTTCGAAGTGATCCGACTGATTCGAAAACGACCTAGCACTGGTTAAACCGACGGCAAAAATATACGTAAGAAACAGATAATAATCAAAATAAGTACAGATTTATTTTGACTATTATCTAAAACCAAATAAATAAGAAAAACGTATCGAATACGCCATTCCACTGTATATCACTGGAATTGAGCATTGTAAGAAAAACAGATAGGTACGCACCGCGCTCGCAGTTTGAGAGCAACGACGTGTCGTCGAATAAATCGAATGCTTGTAGCGAGAGCGAAATTTCCTTGTTCAACCTCCGGGTAGCTCTGTTAACCTAGTACAATCGACCTCTGAATGAGTAACCATGACAGGCGGTGTCCTTTTAAAAGGTCACGTTAAATGCCAAAGGTTCTTCGAATTTGTCAAGCTACCTTTTAGAAAATGTATTTAGTATTTAGCACTAAGTTGTATAATATTAGTTGTGCTAAAATGTGACAAATAATTTGTCTAAATTTTGATCGATTGTAAAAGGAGATTGATAGATAAACCTGAATATATTAATTTAATTAGGGATAGAATATATATTTGGCACCCGGTGCTTTCTGGTTACCTCGTAATGGATCTGATGTGACACAAGGAGAATCGTAATAATTCATTCATTTATTTTACGTTCATACCGTTCTGGCTTACTTGCAAATGATTGTTATTTATTATTATAAGGTTCCAGAGACGTAATTCAAAATCACATTCATACATAAATTCGTTTAAAAATAAAAAAAATAATGTTATATGTCGTTATTAACTTAAAATCACTTCATGTACAAAACACGTTATATAAAACGTTGCTGTTTGAAACGGTTAATTAATAAGAGGTCGGCACAGCTCCCCGACGCTTAGCGCCATCTCCGCTCGTGACACGTCAGCTATCGCTGTGACCCCTTGCACCAGGGACACATGAAAATTCAGAGAGCGATTCACCCTCCGTCTATTACCCCTAGCGAGTGTCTATGTGTGCGTCACTATGGATTCTATACATTCAAACAGCTGTAAATATGCCCGCACACTCCTAGTATCTTGATATGCATATAAGACACACAATATGGCCATAACGATCTGTGATTGAAATTGTGTAATGATGCTTTTTGAAAATGTACAGCTGATTACAGAGCTAAAACAGAAAAAAAATTCAACGTCTGCAGATTTTGTTATTTTTATTAGCTTGCCGAGTCCCTTATAAGAAAATATTAACGTACTATGAGTTATAAATACGTCATAGTTTTTATTAATAAACTATAAATGACGTACTATAGCTCTACTGTGGTACTATACTAGATTATACTAATGGAGGGCTGTAAGTGTCTTACCTGAAGCCTTCGTTAGGAACCGAAGTCAACATGAATGAGACTCTTCCGAACTGTTCAAAAATATAACTATTGATTTTTGACACACTATATTCGTCATTGTTTGTATGGACTATTTAAATATCAAAAATATAAATAGAAAACATGTGTAATACATATTATTATTTTATTTCTGTAACATCTAACGTCTTAAACTTCTTTAAATTGGCTTCAAATATGTAGTAATAAATATGTATGGAAAACCATCTTTAGCCTATGCAGGATTTTAATGGATTTGTCGAAAAAATTAAATGATTTTTAAGAATGTATTAAATTATTTTAAACATATATAATTTATGTGATTATGTTTAAAATATTTCCATGGAACGTACAATAAATTCTTTGGAACATTGTGTGCAAGTATAATTCATTGTACAGATTAAGTTGAACTATCAGATTGAGTTCAGTTATCGACGACCGCTATCAGGTCCCTCGCGAATAACCAACCCCAACGCTTGGCGCGCCCCGTCGCCGCCGCCCTCTCCCTCCGATAGTTGAGCAAACTACTGACACTCGCTCGTTATCATGTTGCCCTACTGACGAGCACTATCTCGCGCGGCGCGTCGCGTGACCCAGCGCGCGGCGCCGGCCCTCACCTAGGCGCCCATGTAGTCCTGGTAACGTGGTAGCGTTCTGTTACGTCACTGTGGAAACCCGCTAGGGGTATATATTCGTCTACCCTTAAGCGTAGCTCGCTGTGCTACGTAAGACGCTACTCTACGGTATCGAAGCTACGAGAAGGCTATGTTTAAGTGATTTTACTACGAAAGATAGATTCGTTTTTTTATGTATGTACTTGTACAATTTTTTTATTGTAAGAAACACGTGTATACAATCTGTTTTTGCAATGGTATACTAGTATAAATTACAATTATATTTCTATATAGTTGTTATGGAGATCATGCAATGCATGAAGCTATGTATTACAAGACTTAATACTGCGTCGTTTTGGCGCGGTGGCAAACGCGACTGCTTATGGGTTCGTGGGTTCGATTCCCTGATCGAATACTAAGTATTGGATTTTCCTAACTTAAATTTCTGGTCATGGCTCGGAGTCGGGATTTATGGCCGGTGTGTGGTAATAGTCTCAGCACCACACATTCTTCCACATGGTGGAAGGTAAACATAATTGGTAAAATGTGGAAGTGTTCTACTCTCCTCTGCCTGCGTCTTCGGGGATTACAGGCGTGATTTTCCTTTTTTTACGCGTTTTACATTGAATCTATATTAATGTACTTAAGTACATTTTATTTAGGTATAACTATATGTAGTTTGTTTAGCATGTATGTATATAATCAGGTAAGATGACCAGATTTATCCAAATTCTCTATCTTTCCCATTCATATTTCGATAACCATCAAATGCTGGTATTCTTGAAGCACATCAAAGGTACGAAACATTTTCGCGCACGTAAGCCGCAAGCCATGAACTAGGACATGAGCGCGTAAGAGAGATGTATATCTAGATTTGTTTTAAGCCACCCTCGGGCCGATGTACATTAAGATATGTTCCCCGGATATTTAGGTGCGCCCGATCGGCTGGTAGGGGATGAAATGTGATTTAGATTAGGTTATCTGCTCATATAACACGGCTTGTCTTGTCAGAGAGAGCAAGCCAAACAGTTACAACATGATATTTAAAAATATGTGAAAAATGTATCATATCTTGAGAATTATCTCGATATTTAGTTAAATTTTTATTTACGAGTACGTTTGTATTTTTCTAATTATTTTATAAGTTCACATAAGGTAAATACCTTAAATAATATAATTTTTTATATAAATGAGTAGTAAATAAAAATTTGGGCGTAAATAAATAAAAGAGCGGCAGGTCTGTAAGGATATCTATTTGACACTCGGTGCCTAATTTACTACTGACTACTGCGCATGGGCCCTGGCGTGGGTATTTATGTAAATAAATATTTTGGACCCAGCTTGTACATAGCGGCCATTCCAGTTCATTTTCCGTTGAAAACACGTTTTTAACTTATCGCGTCATATTGGCAGTTCCATGAAGCTCGAGTTAATTTATATAATTATAATTTATAAATTATAAGTATAACAATTCATTGGTTTAAATCAATTGTTACACTTCGTTTTGGAAGTTTTCGTGATCAAGTTAATGTAAGAAACAAGGTCAATTTAAATAATATAATCTCTTTTAACATATTTCGAAGCTCTCTGGCAGTTCGTTAGCACCTCGGCACGCACGCACACACACACCGCCACGAATAATGTGCAATCGATACAGCTACAACAATGTACGTGGAGCCGCTCCGCGATCAATATCGCCCCGCGTGACGTCATTGGACAATATTGATCACGTCCACCCCACATCCTCGCGTTCCTGCCGCCCTGGCACCTAAGTATGCTGAGAAAAGCTTCTACTTGGGAAAAACTTGAAGTAGCTCGCGAAGGAATGTCAAGAAAATAAACTGTCCCTTAAATGTTTTTTCTGGATACTTACGCTTTAGAAAACGAAGTGACAGGTTTATTTCGAACTTGCAGAGCAATTAATATTTGCAAGTAAGCAAAAATGATATTATAGTACACAGTACGGTATGTGAGGGGTCATTTAATGTGCTGCTAATGTTCCTAAAGGAAGTGTTATATAGCATGAGTAGTAAATTGCTAGAGCGCCGTGGTTCCACATCAATTGAGCTTGTCTGTTTAATTCGGACGCCCGCCCACGTGCTCCCAGTCAAGCCACGGTAAATCCGCCGGTTTATCTGAACTCTATCGTCTGCGGTGTCTAGTCGCCTGGTACCGCCGGGTCCGTTTATCCGTAACCTTCATCCGTTATTATCCGGGTTTTCGACTTAATCCCAAATGGATTACAACATCCTTATTCTGTTTCCGTTGTTCGCCGGCTTTGTGCAGTGTTACAACTACGGCAATTACTTTGAAAATCACAAGTACTGCGACGACTTATCTCCTTACTTCGGTGAAATCAATTTGGACCAGATTACCGGAGTTTGGTACGGCGTAGAAAAAATACCTCACACCAAGGGCGAGTACAGAATAGAGCACACGGACGAGTGTTTCTATATAGACATTAGGGAGGCCTATATACAGGTTAGTGAAGTTATTAATTGTGGAATTATTTTAACATTCCAAGGCGAAATTTGATCATAATGCATAAAAAAATTTATTTTGCACCTTCTTGAGTTTCTTAAGAACAGATTTATTGGTATGTCAAATATTACCCTCTTAAATTTGTACTTCACCAGTTACGTTTACAACCTGAAATGGAATAAATATTGAGCCTATTGCCAAACACTAATGAAAAACCAGACTCAGAGCCAATATTACAAAATCTATTTTAGAAAGATCCAATAATATCTGATCCGGCGATCGAAGCCAGGACCTGTCGATCAGTAATCGCGTTTACAACTACTTAACTAACAGGTAGGTCACAATAAATATCATAGCATACTTTGGTTGTTAGGAAATACACTTTACAAATTTTAATATCGGGAATATATGCGGGATGAGGTCATTTAACCTGTTATGTCAATAGGTTAAAAGATCGTACGACAATCAAGTTTGGCACATGATTCAGTCACCCGAGGTGCAACCAATTTGAACGTTCAGTCGCCTGCTCTCGGGCGGTTTGTGCCAATTAAACCGGTGTTACAGTGACAATAATTAAATTTACTTTGATAATGTTCAATTATATGATTATTCTACTCGCGTCGATCATAAATGCGCTGTCCACCGACGTCAACTACTGTCCAAACCTGCACCCTGACAATGACTTCGACGAGGAGACTATTCTAGGGGTGTGGAATATTCGAGAGTATATATTTCACAAGGAAACAAATATCGAAACGGGAGTGAACCCTTACTGCCCCGTCGTTTATATACGGAAGTTGGAAGATTACGTGAGCGGTGGCCTGATCAATGGTGATTTAGTAAGTTAGTTATTACAAAATGTAGTAAGTTTGCAGCAGTATGATGATGATGAAAATAATGTTGTTAGAAGTACGCACCTTTGTTACATATTTATTTGTGTCCGGTTTTCGATCTAAGTCATTGTATATTTCGATAAATGAAGCGACTTGAGACATATATAAATAATAATAATTTATATATTATGTATTATAATTAAATTGTATTTTTGTTGGTTTACAATCCCTCCATTATTAGTTTTTAAAGTTTCAACATATTTTGACCTCCCAAGGCTATAAATGCTGTCAAGCGTTAAATTCGTGTTTGTTCAGTTTCATTAATTAGCCTGTTTGTATGTGTCTCTTTTCCAGGCTACTCCGCCGGCCGCTTACCTGCCGCTGACCAACTCTCCGTACTCGAACAGAGCGTACGGTCAACCAGAGCAGTACCGGATACGACATTTCGTTCTTGAGTGGCACGAGGGCATCGTCCAGGACGACTACCATGTCAAAGTTAATACATCGCACAAGGGATTTTGGCCCACCGACGTGCCTACTGGGTGTAAGTAGCTATTTCTTACCGAAACAGTGTTATTTTTATGTAACATTAAAAAACGTTACATTAAAAAATTACGCGTGTAGTCCCCGAAGAGGTAGGCAGAAGAATGTAGAACACTCCCACGTTTCACCAGTTATGTTTATATCCCACTGTGGTAGGTATAGGTGGTGAGCCTGTTACCATACACTGAGCACATATCCAGACTCCGAGTCACTACTAGAAAATCTAATTTAGAAAAATTTTGTACTCCCGATTGGGAGCCGCACTTGCAACCAACACGACCAACGAGGCTAGGCTAGACTGCCTCGTTGGTCGTGTTGGTATTATTTTCATGCATTTTTATTATTCTGAAATAGACAAACGATTTGGTTAAGTCTGTGGCAAGTATCGTCTGCTGTGCAGCAGGGAGCGCCACGGGCTGGTAGGGTCAGCGCAGGCTTCTATGATGGAGCTCGCAACATTTTGCAGCCCAAGTTCCGTTTTCAAGTTAAAATGTTTCGTTAGGGCAAGCGACATATACTCGTACATAACGCCCACAACTTGTCTACTGTTGTAAATGTGTAGGCAGGTGTCCACTTAGCATCAGATGGGCAGTCCGCATCAGGCCTCATTGACGAGCTCCCCATATATGAAAAAAGTGACCGCAGCGGCCCGTATATTTTGTTTTTCACACAATATTATAGTTCAAACCGAGAGAGTGCTTTCCGAATGAGTCACAAATGCATTGTCCCCATAATGTTAAGACTGATATAATAACGTGTTTTATCTCGATATGTCAGTCGCTGTGACGGTCGACGAAGTCATGTGTCTAGACATACAGATCTTAGAGTCTAGTTTTATTTAGCCTTACAAAGTCTGTTGACTCAAGCCGCACTTGGCCAGCGTGGTAGACTGTGGCCTTACCCTTCCTCATTCCGAGAGGCGAGCCGTGTTCTACGGAAGAATTATAAAAATGTTTGATGACGTTAACAATGATATAGCTTTCTACGCCAAAGCGGCTTATTAAATATATAATACAAACAATTTTACAAGAGTATAGTGGGCGCTATTTAATAGCTACTATGTTTGAAACTAATAGATTGTGATTTTTTTACGTCTAACGACGTTTACGTCCCATCAAGGAATGGGGTGTCATAAGCGGGCACATATCCAGACTCCCCTACTAGAAATTTTAATTAGAAATTCTAGTTATGAAAATCCAATGGTATCCAACCGGGGAATTGAACCCAGGACCCCTCAATCGGCAGTCGCATTTATCGTTAATCTTTATTATTTCCAGCCGTAGAGAAAATGTACAGGTTCTTCGGAGGAGTGATCCAGGTATTGAAAGTGTCCGATAACTATTTGGTGCTGAACTTCTGCATGCGGCTGCCCAACTCACAGCTGTACAGCGTGGTGCTAGCGAGGAACGAGAACCAGCTGACTCCCGAAGACCTCTCCAGTATCCACAACATTTTCTACGTCAAAAACCTTTCGACGTCATCGCTTAAGCGCGTGTGCGAGAACGCGGCGGCGGCCGCGCGGCTGCCCGCGCTCTACGTGTTTATCATATCGTGCATATTTATTGGCGGCTCGTAACAACATTCGCATTTATATAAATACACGACGTAGAATAGTTCAGCGTGAGTGTTAAAACATATGTGTAACAATAAACATTTGTGTAACAATTATGTTGTTTAATTTTTTATCTGTACCTACCTAAAAAAATAGTTATAATTCTGATGTTATGCAAGTCCTTTACGGGATAGGCAGATAGTGCAAACTAATAGTAATGACAAACAGGCTCCTACGAGTCATGCCTGGGATATTTAAATTTGATTGACACGGCTCCATGTCGCTTTATGTTCGCCTTCACTTCTTTTTACTAACGTCAACAAATATCAAATAAGAGATAAATGAAGCATTTAACTTACAAATCTAGTATAGTAACGACATGAAATATCGGAAGTCTATGTGAAATCTTCGATATATAACCATCATTATGGAATAAACCAACATATTTACAAAATCATCAATCATTTAAAAAAAAAAAAACTTTTTTTTTTTTTATCAATCATTTTCAATAACAAGACATCGGTTTTGCACACGACGCTTAGTAAAGTGTCTAAGTTGCTGTAAACAGAAGTATTTTATTATTTAAAATAGAATAATTTGGCTTATTACTTATGTACATAGCAGATAGCAATTGAAAGGGGTCGCTGTGGTCTATGGAAATTTTTAACCAATCGTGAAGGACCGTTGGCTTCAGCTATTATAATGATTAATTAGCGGTGAAATTATTTCATTTACCATAACTATTACAAGATGGTTGTTGATTTTTTTTTAAATATTACGCCTGTAATCCCTGAAGAGGTAAGCAAAGGAATGTAGAATACTCTCACGTTTCACCAGTTATGTTATATCCCACTATGGTATAGGTGGTGAGCCTATTACCATACACCGGGCAAATACCCAGACTCCGAGTTATTCCGAGAAAAATTTAGTACTCCCGATCGGGAGTCGCACTTGCAACCAACACGACCGAGACAGACAGTCAATATTTTATATGATACCATTAGATCCCGGATTTTATTTTATTTTCTTTTATTTTATTTATTAGGTCTACCAACGATTGTTACATTAAATAGAACAAACTAGTTACATAATTAAGCAATTTTATAAGGTAAATGCACAAACTATTACAGGTAAACACCGCGTGCAATTGTATATGTATACCTATAACATTGGTACCATTTTAATATTACTACTACTACTACTAAGTAAGTTACACAAAATAATATAATTAAACGATAGAGATAAACAGCTACAACAAACATCTAATTGGGATTTGTTTTAAGCAGAAGTGCACGATTAATTACTAATGGTCAATATATCAAATATTTAATTATAGATCAAGTACCTATGAAGAGATATCAATGACTAAAAAATTTATCACAACTATTTTCCATACTCAAATATTTGTATAGGTATGCTATTGGTACATTGCAGCGCCATCTAGCGGCGAGATACAACGAAATGTTAATGCTATTACGTGAAAAACACCTATTATATTTCAACTCTTACGGTGAACGATCAAACGATGACAGCTGCTTTATATCTGACGCAGATTCTCACCTTCATTTATGTAAATGAGACTCACGCCTCACTGTAATCCCTGAAGAAGTAAGCAGAGTACATCAGCCATGCTCCGGGCACAAGTCTACATTACAAGTTCGAGTAGTAGCTATTTATTAACGGTTTCTTAACTTGAAATTCATAGCAGCAACTAGGAATTTCCGGGGATGGAACCCGGGACCTCTGGATCAGCAGCCGCGCTTAGAACTATTAGCCTGAAGACGGTGGATGAATGACTATTTAGTGTTTTTTACGTTCGAACTATGGTACACTCGGACATCAAATTGAAAATCATCTATTGTCAACATATAAAATTTTCAAATGTGAAGCGATAAATTAATAGACAACAAATGAAACACATTATAGTATTGCAATAATATATATCTCAGTATTACATATGAGTATCTGTTAATATATAATTGAAGGTTTTTTTTTGTTCTCCCAAACGACATTAATTAACGAAGCATTGAATCACGCTGCAGATGTTGCGCCGGCCGCTGCACGGAGCACATCACTTACCTGAACCAATTCGCTAATTGGCCTGCAGCGCGCGCAGCCGCCGCCTCGTCCCATACTCCGAGCGTTATTCCGAGTGACATCATGTTCACTCCGTTGCTTTGCCTCACGCTTCTCATGTCCACGTTCGCCCAAGTTCAAGGCCTCTGCGGCGATAGTATCCGCTGGTCTCACCACTTCAATATTGACGACGTGTACGGCTTGTGGTACGGGGTGGGTTACGCTCAGCACAACCCCGACTGGACCAACCGGCCCAACGCCATCGGCTGCGTCAGTCTATACATCACCGACGTCACTAACGAATACGAGCGCGACTGGTTGCAGTGGATTGTGCGTTAACTGAACCCTCTTTTGTTTTAACTTGTAACCATTCATTTAGCCATTACTTCTCGAATAATTATAATTTAACTATTTGTTATTTCATTATTACTAAACATTATTGTATCTCTTTTTTTTTCAGATGTTACGCAACAACTATACCAATCAAAATTGGAGATCCTACAGGAGCAATCCTTGGTCGGGAGATGCGTTAGCCGGCTCTTGGCTTGATATAAGACTTAAGCGAAACGCGAAAAGGGACGTAAGACGTGTGCGAGTGTTGTGGGATGAAGATGGACAGACGATGGAGCAAATATATTTGTACTATACTGAAGCTCCGGGACTGTGGACTGTGGATAAAACGAGCGCATGGGAACGAGCTATGGCTTCTAGAGGCGTAGGTCTGTTTATGTTTATGAAGCGTTAGCATTTTGCGTTGATTCGTGTTTTATTTGAACTTGGATGTTTACAGAAGTTTGGTACCCGGACGACCCTCCGAGACATCCAGATGTGATTAGAATTTTAAAGGCATCGCCTCACGTGCTGGTGTTGAACCATTGCTCGGAAATTGGCAATGGCGGTATATTTTCATTGATCCTCCGCCGCTCGCCGGCGAGGGTCCAGCGCTGGGAATGGTATAAATACAAGCAAGAGTTCTATAAGTTCCAGCTGCCGACTGTCACCCGGGACACCGCAGTGTGCGCGGCCTGCGCTAACATCGCTCTCACGCATTCTCTGTTACTAATGTTTTTCGTTTTATTGTTACATCTTTTTTAATTGTACACCCTATAATAAAATTAATTGTTCCAATAAACCCCGTTTAACTTTGAGAAGTCGTTTTATTTCATCATAACTACGTACTTCAGCGCATTCATTACTGCCCTAGGTGGTGGTGATATTGTATTCTACGTCGTCTCATAGTGTGGTACATATCATATTACTAGATAAGTATCACAATCTATCTATCTATCTACATAATACATATTTAGTATAATAATTGCATGTGAGTATAATTGCAATTATTTTTAACGATATACCAATTATTACAAGAATTATTACATCTAGTTATAGTTTTATGTTATTACGATTCAAAATTACAAACGTTGCTGACAAGTGTCACTGTCGCCGGCTCTCGTGTTACACCTCAAACGCATAATATGAATCATTAATGATTTTGTATGTTATACTATAATTATAAAACAGTGAAAGTGTCAAACCAGACTTTTAATAATCAAGGATGAACATTTAATCTGTCACCACGTTTTTATATTAGACACGAGCTGTGCCCGCGACTTCGTTTCTGTGGAATTCAAAATTCAATGAAAGTATTCCTTATTAAATCAGCTATCTACCAGTGAAAGTCCCGTCAAAATCGGTCCAACCGTTCCGGAGATTAGCCGGAACAAACAGACAGACAGTTAGTCACACAGACAGACAAAAATAATAAAAAACGTTATTTTGGTACATG
>DWDU01001032.1:0-15816 GCA_018245575.1 Jemadia suekentonmiller
GAAAATCTAAATTAGAACATTTTTGTAGTGCCCGACCCGGGAATCGAACCCAGGACCTCCCGATCGGTAGTCGCACTAGCAACCAACACGACCAACGAGCTACATTATACATTATTCTTCTTATTATTATTCTTATACATTATGTACTTCTTGGTTGTCGAATGTTGTGCTATTCTGCATTTTTTTATGTAGAGTAGCAAACGAACAAATAGCAATCACGAGTAGTCGCTGTTGCCCACGGCATTATCAATATGCTTCGAAAAGCACTATTAAATAGGTCATAGTGTTAGTTTCTTTAGTAGTTTTTTAACAATACAGTTTGTTTAAATAGGTGAAGAAGGGTTTGCAAAAATAATTCTAGTGGTAACATTAATTTTATACTAAAATGTTAAGTTTGAACATGTTGTCTTAAAGGATTGGATGGTAGTTTTAAATTTAGCAACATCGTGCTTTCTAGATTTAATATTGAATTTCACTATAGTTTGCACTTGTTTACAGGATTCTAAACTTTAACATGGTATCGGTGTTGAAAATGTCAACAATTAATTACATTTTGTATACTCAAGGATCCGTTGTAAAAGCTTGCTCTGACGTGTTTCATGTCACCTCGTTGTTTGCGCTGTAAAATAGGTTTCCTCACGTGTAGAACAGGTGAGCAAGCTCAGAATGGGTACATTGGATACTAAAAGTTTTGCACTGATGCTTTAGACTCATAGTTACTCAAATTTAACTGAGCTACGGTATTAAAATGTTATCAAGTAACTTTGTTCTTCGGTAAGTAAACTGTGCAGCCATCGCAAGAAGGATTGTAGATGACGTATAGCTCCGTAAAGTAGGACTCTAACATGATTTGGATTCAGATAAATGTTAAAAAATATTTCTTTAGCTGAATGTAGGTAATGTATGAAGGAACGGAGGTACCTGTATTTAATTTACCGGATGAAGACATTGCCGCGGTAAAGCCCTTCGATACTATTAATAGACAATATGTTATTTAAATTTTAAACCTTTGCACATATCCGTTAACGCTGTTTCAATTCGATTTTTATTTATCAATGATATAACTGGTACTAGGGTATTTTACTTGTAATAGAAATAATCTTCTGTTGTTTGTAAAAGTTTGTTTAAAAATAATTGATTTAAAAATGTCCCTTAGTACGCATATTAAACTATTTACCTATCATATCTAATATACTTTATTTTACACAATGTTAATATTTTTTTCTAACCACCAAACCTATTTTTGTAATGTCTAAGTTTACACCGTGAGGAAACAGATAGGTACATTGTTTCCTCACGTACTCAGGCCGCATAATTTGAAAATGGGATTATTGGCTCTGGACATGTACATAGAATAAAATATTCTGTGAGCGCGGAGATTTGATCTTGTCCTCTATTGTGATTTATGTCTTCACCAAAGTTGGGTATATTTATTTAAGGACATCAATCGACCGGCCTATAAATCTTTTTTTATATAAAGTCTGTTGTTAGAAAAAAGATTTAAACTTTCTTCAGAATCGACGATTCATGAAAATGGATTCTCAGAGTGAAATATTTCTGAAGTGTTTGAAGGCTTTGAATGTAACAGTGATAGAAAAGTTCAGACACGACACATTATTATAGAGTTACAAGTATTTTGCTATTGATATGGGAATAATATTTATTATATTCTGATATTTATATCTGCTCTGTACTGTTATCTTAACTATTACTAATACTGGACTCTGCCAGTTGGTACATTCGACCTTATACTTTCATTTTAATATACTTTTAATTACATGTTCACGATTTGAGCTAAGTGTGTTTTAAAACAACTTTGTACAGACATATAAAAATTAACATATGTATGCTGTTTAATTTAAAGTCAGTTTAATTAAAGGACAGTTTATGTTTAAGACAGGTTAAGCTAAGCTGCATTAGTCGCACGCACCGATTCAGTACTGGCACTGGGAAGTTACTTATTACTGACGCAGGGTAGTGAAGCAACCTTAATGTGACGTCAATAAATATACCGCTTAATGGAATTGGCACCGATGCGTGTGGTCCACTACGACACGTCGGAACCGCGATATATTGCGTGCTATCGTGAATGCGAAGACCATTTACAGTTGTCGTTGTCGAAGGGCCAATCGCAAAGTGCATGGGAAGCGTCGGGCTTAGAGATAGGATTACTAGTTTACCACAAAATGTCTTTTCATTTGAAACATTGATCAATGTTGTTCTACATCACTCTGTTAGTACAGCCACTTTGAGTTAGAATCTCAATGCAGATTATTTATCTTTAATGTTGCCTATGTATATATGTAGATATTTTTTACCATAAGACTCTCATTTATCAAATAGTTATTATTAGCTATTATTTTTCGAATTCAGTCTTTCACGTTGCGTATTTTAGGATTTTTAGTTTTTGATGTCAAACTTTAAAGTAGTGAATTTTAGGACTAAGTTTTTTGAATTAAAAATTTTAAGTATGCATTTTAAGGCCTCTTATACTTTCGAATTCAAAATTGCACGGAGGGTATTTTAGTGCTCTTTATATAGCGCAAACTTTCATAGTGCTTAACACAAAGTTGTTCGTAAAATGATAATTGCATAGTTCATTATACAATTAAAAGTCACTGTATACATAATGAGTCGTAACTGATAGTGATGTTTAACATTGAATTACCGCTTTATAATCCCACGTTTCACCAGTTACATTTGCATTCTATCACGGAAAAGATGGTGAGCCTATTACCATACACCGGGCTCAAATCCAGACACTGAAACACTTAAAACTCTAGTCAGAAAAATTCAGTAATACCCGACTCAGGACTTGAACCCAGAACCTCTCGATTGACAAGAGCGCTTGCAACCATTCCATCAACAACATACATATTTTGAGTTATATTTAAGGAGAGCTTCTCAAATGTAATATACTTATTATATAACAAACGTAAATAGATATGAACCTAAACGAAATTATGCATGAAAGCCTGCAAAAGAATTATTTAATAAATAAATTTTACATTGTAAATGCGAATTCTAATAGAGTTATCGGTCTGTGGTGGCTACTATTATGTAAGAACTTATTTTGTTTCGCTATAAATTCATCAAAATACACAAGCCTATAAAATATGGGAGCATAAACGTTTGCTTAGAACAGTTTAAGTTTATAACTGCTGCAGGGCTGCCGCATAGCGAAAGAGAATCAGATAGTATTTAAGGCACTGTACTCGTTTATAGCGTAACATCATGTCTGTAACTCCCGAAGAGGTAGGCAGGTGAGTGTAGTATACTTTCACGTTTCATCTGTTACGTTTATGTCCCACTTTGGAATAGGAGGTGAGCCTATTGCCAAACAAATCCAGACTCAGAGCAAATACTAAAAATTCTAAATTTAAAAAAATACGTCATACGTAACATCATCCCTGTTATTTGTAGGTTTATGTAATATGTTTGCGTTGGTTCACTGCCTCGTTGGTTAGTTGCAATTTCAGCGGGGTTCTTGTTTCGAAATTCCAAGTTAAGCAAAGTATTATTGGGTTTTTAATTTCGAAATTTCCAGTAGGAGTTCGGAGTCTGGATGGACGTGGGCGTTTGCCTCCCTTTTACTCTATGCAGCTTATGTCATAACTGAAAAAAAAGGGAGGCCTAGACGCGTCGTCCTATACCTTCGGGAAATACAAGCATGACATTATAATAACAGCTGCTCGATATTAAAATGGTTTAATTATGATGGACTATACTGTATGATTGAGGTAGACAAGACGTGGGAGTTCCTCACTAATTGAAAGCCGCGTAACAGCTGAAAACGTAGACAGCTGGCGACAGTCTTTTCGAAACGTACTTCAAGTTGTCGTCTTCAATTGTTTTTACATGATTACGGTAATCATGATTTCTGTTGTTCTTATTGCATAGGCGGTTTAAAATATACGATATGTTATACATACATATATGGAAAACGGTGTGAATGCGTGAAACGTTCCTAGCTTTTCAAATACACTTGGCTATTAAGGGCAAATGGGTTGATAAGCAATCGTATAATTCTGTAGTTATTGTGTTGAGCTAGCCCTATTTGGAGAGTGCTATAAAAACCCAAAGCCACTGAACCCCGCGCGATGGTTTGACCCTCTAAATAATGATTCCATTCACACCGTGGTTCAAGTTTGCCGGTAGTAAAATACGGGTTATTTAACGGTTTATTAAGCAGTTTTATAAGCTATCCACGAATAAATATAAAGTAGCCACGTAGATTTAAGGATTCGGCATTGTGCTGGACTACATCGTCGCTCGGAAGGATGAAAATAAAGTTCTCCAGTAAGATGACTTAGAAATAATTAAAACAGAAGATAAGTGTCCAAAACTCGGTAAATAGTACTGCCAAATATATGCATTTCCTGTACTAACCCAGATAACAATAATTGATTTTTAATTCATACATTCATAGTTTCACAATTCATGCATAATTTACATAAACGTAACAACACGCTTACCACGCTTCACCGGTAGCGTTTATGTCCCCACTATTGGTATAGGTGGTGAGCTTATTGTCATACACCGGGCATATATCCAGACTCCGAGCGACTATTGAAAAATCTAAGTTAGAAAAATCCAATTTGAACGCAGGTCCTTTCGATCGACTGTCGCTCTTTCAACCAAGACGACCAACGGGGCAATCATTCGTTCATAATTGATTTCAATAATGCAATTATATGGGAACGTTTAATACTTATAAACTTCCGTAATAACGGATAAAAAGGGTACGTACTAAGTCAATTTTGGATTATTATAGTCATGTTTACTTAACAGCGGCTATTAAAACTTTTTGGCTTCAGTGTCTAATTATTAGAACAATTAAAAAGTTGGACCTTTTTTTTGAAATTCTTAAAGTTTTATCGATCAAAAGTTTTTATTTTATGAAGTGTATCATAAAAATGTATCTATGACGGAAGTATTGGGCATACTTAAATTGTCTTCTAGGATGAGGTGTTTGCACATCGCGAACGGTTTACAAAATTATATAACGCTAACCGCGGTCAGCCCTTGGATGAGTGACTGCTGGTGGCAAACTTCATGAGCGTCTCCATGCATGCCTTGTTGAACAGTCGCCCCTGTTGTCATTGGGTAACAATTGTTAAACCTCTTCGCGGGCTTTACAGATGGCTTATAAACAATCGACATACCGGTTTGCACACTTTCCGTATGTAGAATCATGGTGAAATATGCATTAGGTCTACTACATTTTCGGCAGTGTCGTGCGCCCAGCAGTGGGACGTGAATAGGCTAGTAGCTACAGCATGCTTACAATCACAGAACGTGTTATCGACTAGTATAGTATCTTTGTAATTCTATTTTTGTGGAGTAAATTTTTCCCTTATTAACTATAAAAATTAGTTCTTAGGCCACTATTTACGACAGGGAGGAAATAATACATAAAATAAAAAAAGTTGTCCATTTTCAGATTACGCTTTAATTAAAAATACGGATTTTTGTACATATGCATATCGTGTGGATTATAATATTGTCACAAAAAAAAATTGATTTCCATTTGAAGGGAGGGAAATGTGGAGGTTTATATTGAAAAACTGTTATGTATCGCAAAAATACGTTAACAGATGTCGGTTACGTCGTAAGGAGTATTTACTGTTACTGGCAGCTTAGTAGATATGGGAACAGACCGCATTTTGGAAAACATTACTCGGCGATTATAGTACAGTGAAATTAGGGTTTATGAATATAATGTATGTTCACTGACTTTCTTTCGTAATATCAACTTATTACACAAAAAGTAATATAAATTTATTATGTGTGAACGAATTTATTTTATGGACATTCTGTCAAATAGTCCTAGGATTAGAAAAAATATATAGATAACATATTGGTTGTTTACTCATATGGAATGAGTAAAATATAAAAGAATAAAAATTTACGTACGTGTACAAATTATACATACAATACAATACAATATTCTTTATTGTACACCAACGGAAAAATTAATAAGTACACTTTTAAGGTTTGTATATACAATATGCGGTCTTATCGCTAATAAGCGATATAATGAGTGCAGTATAAAAACGGAAATTTATTTTTTATGCGTAATAAATGAGCAGGCCACAGTTGCAAGTACTGCCACTAACATCGATAGACGTCTGTGATCGTTTTTAAATATATCTGCGTGAAGACACTGTACAAAAAGCTTGTATTAACAGAACGGGAATGACACAGGAACATTCGACTTATTATGAGTGCAGTTAGTACAAATTAGTATGTCTTATTAGAAGTTGGTGACAGATGCGTTACTACACTAAGCTGAACGAAGCTAAGATGAGAACTAAATGTCTACGTGATATGAGTTAAATTTACGTAACTAGTTTCGTAGACTTTTTTGAGGCGTTACCTATTTTAGACTACGAAACATTTCCATTTCATTTAACGTTCAAATTTTAAAATGTGTAGCGTAGGCGTTCTTGAGAATATGCTTGCTTTTTAGTGGCCACCTACAGAGCTTTAAAGAGATTTGCGTTGCAAAGTTGTTCCCAATCTGAGCGAAGTGTTCCCTCAAATATACTTTTATTTGGCCTCGTTGGAATCAGGCTATTTGTCGGAGCTCCGTTCAACGAGTAATATTTGCGCAAGAAACGGTAAAGGCGATTGCACACTTGAAAACTTTTTGAGGAATTAACGGAATTATAGTTAGATTCAAGCAATTTTGTATTCGAAGTGTACTACTTATTACTGGAGATAAAACTGGGAAATGAAGTGTGTAGAAAGTAATTAAATTTTGATGGAGACTTTGTTTATTTATAATTGCATTTTTATAAAGATTATTGATTGCAAATCTTTAGCTAGTTCAAACTGAACATTCACTATTTAAAATGCACTGCTATATTCTATTGTTATTACCCACATTATTTTTTTACATTTTGTCAGGGTCTAGTTAAATTTAGTGTAATTCATTTTTATTTAAGGAATAACTTAATAATAGCCTGTAATCACGAAAGGTAGGAAGAGGAGTGTAGTGCACTCCCACGTTTCACCAGCAACGTCCACCTCCTATCATGGAATAGGTGATTCCATTGCCGTAAACCGGGCATTGGTCCGTTCGAGTCACTACTAGATTTTAACTAGTAGTGAGAAAAATTCTATAGTGTCCGATCCCGGATTGGAACCCAGGGCCTTTCGATAGGCACCCGCACTTGTAATCATTTAACTAACGAGGCAATCCAAAACGATAAAAAGGTTGTTTCATTTCACGTTATAATAGTATTGTATATATATACAGGCTCATACATGCAGGGCATACGTATCGTTTATATGTTATAACCTTCTATGTATTGAATACATAAATAGTGTATATGAAGATAACAAGTCAATTCATGACATGTTGAGTTATGTGAGTGTGATATGAATATAGATTTGGTCTCGTACTTTTCATCCTGAACAAGAAACGACGCTAAATACAGATAGTATTTGTAATAAATAATATGATATCTATTGAAGTTAGTTAAATAATAAGTAGTACTTATTACAAAAATATATGTTAATTAAGTTAAGCATATACATGCATACGTCTTTTAAGTTATTTGTTCCGCCTTTCATAAAATCCTACTCTTTTTCCCGTACAAATTTATTGAAAATCTATGTAACTGTAAAAAGGAGTACTTTGGTAAATTCGGTTGTGAAATGAATCTCAGTAAAACCTTCTGTTCAATAAAATGTAATCATAGGGAAGAAAGACATTGAGGAAGACATAATTTTCAAAAGTGTATTTATGAAAATTCTTATAGTACTTAGTAGATACAAAATTTGCTGCTTTGCCATCTTATTAAGTTTCCTTATTGTTTCACTGCATACTACAAAAAATACTGGTGTTACTATGCGTATTATTTTAAGACTTGTAAAAACTCTTAAACAAATATACAGTGTAATGCCTCGTTGGTCGTGTTGGTTGCAAATGCCACTGCCGATCGGGAGGTCTTGGGTTCGATTCCCGGGTCGAGCACTACTAAAATGGTCTAATTTAGATTTTCTAGTGGTGGTTCGGAGTCTGGATATGTGCCCGATGCACGGCAATAGGCTCACCACCTATTCCATAGTGGGACGTAAACGTAACTGGTGAAACGTGGGAGTGTTCTATACTCCTCCGCCTACCTCTTCGGGGATTACAGGCGTGATGTTACGTACAACAAAACTTACCATTTAAAAGTAACGTAACGTTACTTTTTAAAAGTGTAATATTATTAAAAACTTGAATAGGACAAACTAAACAATGCACATTTCAGAACACATTAAAAATACCAGCGCAAAATGTTCGTTTACCGTATGACAGCGGAAGTGACGCGCAGCGCGCACGTGACGACTGGAAGTGCCTACATACACGTTAACAGTGACAGCGGAAGGCGTTAATAATTCGTATATGAGAATAACATGCGTTACTCGAATTTTTTTCACTCGAATATAAATGTATGTGCACAAGTGCCAGTATATTGGCCTAGATTTGAACCTTACTCACCCTCTCTGAAGGATTCAATTAACAATTATCACATTGATTTTATTAAGTTATTCAAGTCCGTCAAGTTTATTAAGTTATTCAAGTTGGAAAATATGTCTAATTATTTAAGAAATGCAAGATATTGGCTTAAATCGCGTCCACAGTATGTGTAATACCTGTTAATTCTGAGCGATACCGACGGAGTATCTAAAAATACATTACATATTGGGGTCGAGGATAAGAGGTTCCTCATTGTGCCTCCCGCGAAATGTACCCAGAAACCAATGATTCACAATGTACGTGTCCAGAAAGTAGTTACAGGGATTACAGGGAGAATATATTTGGGAGTGCAACATTTTTGTGCGCTGTAGCTCTTCTCACGGTCACGCGATACATCACGTCTCACAATGGGGAGAACCTATTGCCATACATTAGGCACAAATCCACACTACTAGACATTTATGTAACTAGTTACTAAAATGTCTAGTTGTGTGGAAATGTCTAGCAGTAGAAATTAAAAGTTTAAAAAAACTAATAGTAGTCGAGTCGGGAATCGATCCCAGGATCTTTCGATCAGCAGTTGGATTTGCAACCACTCGACGAACGAGGTAGTCAAAGTGGTCTTATTATATCTTAATTTTGAAGCTTTTAACTTTTGGCTTGTACCAAAACAAAATTTGTTTTGTAAAATAATTTAATCAAGTAATATTAAGATATTAGCTTAATTGAAGGCTTTACTTTAATTATAGGACCGTTACTATGTTATTACTATAATAAATAGGGAAATAAGAAAATGAATTCTTATTCAGTAAAAATGTGCGTTCACAATACTATACCGCAGATGACGCGCGCATTCCAAGTGACAAGCGGAGTTACTCTCCAGGCGCGTTAACAGTAATAACATTCGAAATTCAAATAATCATATTCTAACTCCCGCCAAGTATTCGAAACATATTGCCTACTTTATTACATTCGGATTCACAATTTACATGTAAACAATCTTCGTGCCACACTCTCGATAGGCACTGTACAATGTCTCTCGGAAAATTTGAGAAAGGCTTGTTTACGCATCTTGAAATAGGAACAACTTTGTTACGATTCCCACCACGTGCTCTCGATTTTATAGACTTGAGCAAATTGCAATGTGGATTTTACGAGTTTTTTTCTTATTATGAGAAGTGGAAACGGAACTCCGTTCATTCGGTGGCAAATTTATTGCGAAATCTATTTAATCGCGAACATTTTAGATACTTTATTGGTTACATTGTATTGTTTTCTGAAACAATCGTTTATAACTTGTATATAAATATTCATGAAGCAAATTGCATGTATAAATGTCGAAGAATCTTCCGATATGATAATTTTACAACGCATTTCGTACCAAAAGGCGAACAAAATAATTAGGACTTATTGCCATGGTGTCTTTTCATATGAACAACACTGAAAATTTACATCGAGCCCAACATGTGTGAACCGTTCTTTATTAATTTACTAACCATTTGGTGACATGTAGATAAATACATTTGTGTTGTAAAGGCAGTAGATAGACTATATAACCATTAATTGTATAATGGTATTGCAATTACAAATAGTCTTTTAGTAGATGCGTCGATGTATTTAGTAATAATAAAAAAGGTAATCCATACTCTACCAAGAATCTCAGCAGAAGTATTTCCCCAAGATTATTTAAAAAACTTAATATGCTCGGATGATATTATAATATTATTTTCTAAATTTCTCATACATTTTGTATGTGGTCGATTAAATTGATAAAAATGCTTAATTAGTTGAAATTCATTACAATGTAATGGGCATCAATTATTAGGAACGTCACGCCTGTAATACCCGGAGAGGTAGGCAGAGCAGTGTAGTATACTCCCACGTTTCACAAGTTACGTTAACGTCCCACTATGGAATAAGTGGGGAGCCTATTGCCATACAACAGTCAAATTTCCACACTCCAATCCACGACTAGAAAACGAATCAATTATTAGGTTATCAATTAAATTTAGGCATATTAACATCCTTCGCGAGTAACAACCGGAAACATTCTCCCTACCGTATTATTGTGGTATACGGTAAGGTTCAATGGTCAAAGAGTGTGTGAAACCATCAGGACCCTCTAACTGACGTATCCTTTGAACTGCGAAAAGCGAAATACCCCAAACATAATAGATAGAGATATTCAGCATTCAGTCCTTTATGCCTAGCGCGTAAAGGATCTGGTGCTATGATATAATAATAATATACTGTGACATGTACAGCAGAAGACATTTGTAGAGGCTAAACTAACATTGCACGGTACTAAGGGCTACAACCTGCATAGTTGGAAACTCGGCTGTAGGCGATGTCGTCCGACCGTGCCAACTTTGTTCATTAACTCATACGGTTATGGGCGAGTCACAGCTGATATGGAATCCTCACGAATGTATATAGAATTAAAGTCGAAACTTTCCCATTTCATGTCCATCTAGCAATGTGATGATAACTCTAAACTCGAGCTAGCATATGACTAACATACATCAACTATTAATGGTTATGTATATTATTGTTTAATGATATTGATTATTATCATTGTTATTATTTTACCTTTTAGGACCTTCTACCCGTCTAATCTAAGTAGAGTCTTGGATACATGCATAAAAAATATTGCTACTAAAATCAAGACGAGTTTAAAACCGCTATTTTTCTTTACTGTAACTCTCTTTTACTGTAAGAGTTATATTAGTAAATTTAATATGTTTTGGAAAACCAATTCTAATAGTAATAATCACCATTACAGGAGAGACAAAATAAACGTAATATTTATTTAATCGGCTGTTACTGTTTTACGCAAAAACCATTTTGACTTATATAATTGAAACTATTTAAAATTCAAACCCTCTACGTCTAGTTTAGTAGAAATTATATTGACACAGACGAACATCACCAAGTAGACTCGAATAATTCTTTGCATCAAGATTAGAGTCACATCGGGTATGTGCTGTAAATATTTCGTAACATTGTTTGCTTTCTTCTCAACCTTTCATTAGCCTGCAATAGATGGCGTTAGTATCAAATTACAGAAATATAAATTCAGACTTTTCATTGAATGCCTAGACATTTATTCAAGAAACAGAAGAAGAAGTTACCAATATACATATCATAAACCTGATAAAATTCTGAGTTTTGATTAAAAAAAGGACGTCGGCTTTATAATACAACTTGTTTAGTTTTATTATGAAACCACCGCCCAAGTTCTAGCGCGGTTCAGTTTTAGCGTTATTTACTAACTGTGGCGTGAACGTGATCACTAGGTGTGCAAAACATTAGCGGACAGATAACAGAGAAGTGTGTCTTACATTTTTGTGTAATTTTTTTTCTCGAGGATCAATTTTAGAAAGAAAGTATGAAATTCAAAATATAAATCTATGACGACACTCACAGTTTTTGTGAGAGAGCGTGTAATTAAAAATAATGACCAATCTCTCACTTTAAATTATTAAATGAGCGTTGGTTAAGTAAAATAATGACATAATTGTTGACCCGGGAATCGACCCAGGAACTCCCGATCTGCAGTCGCCCTTGCAACCAACACGACCAACGAGGCAGACAATTTCATAGTTTCATTCTTGGAGTCCATAAATAATATTAGCTTTGTTTAATTTTGACCTCAAAGTTAAAATGTCCTCGTTTACTGCGAGGTCACCAGTTCCATCATTACCGAGCAAAGTGTAATTGCTGGATTTTTTGATGAAATTTCGTTGCATTTCTACGCTTCATTATTCTCGAAAGATTCATAGCGTCGAAAATAATTGTAACTATGTTCTTTGATATTTAAAATCTCCTGATATTGCAATACTTGGAAATAATCACAAGACGCATTGCAAATTAAAAGATAACAAATTTTTTGCCTGACCCTAGGCACTAATTACAGGTCACTGGTACTTTTACCTTATCTGGTTTTTAAGCTCTTATGCTATGTATAAGGTTGTAATTCATAGTTCATACATGGTTGCAAATTGGAGAGGAAGGATATGTGAAACTGAATGATCGGCAAAATTTTAAAACTGTATCTGTACCTCGGAAGGCACGCTTGCCCTATATAAATTCGTTGAGGTTGGAAGTTTTACCTAACTTGGATCTGATATAATCCGTGTTGGAGTAAGGTGAAGAAGAATGATCATCTCCCGTGATTACTAGAGCGGTTTCTATTGACTGTTGCTACTTCATTTCCTGATCACTTCATATAAAAAAAGACGCGCGATCAGCTGTTCCGTTTTAATGGGGCGTCGTTATGCCCGTATAAAATGTACAATCCGACCATTTTGAAAGCATCCGAGACTCCAGCTGTTGCCAATTCGCCATGAGTACTTCCTTCATTCATTACGCAATAATCTCACGAGCTTCCAAAATTCGTAACATTAAACAAATTCATTTAGCGTTAGGCATATTAATTTCACTCGTATAACTTGGGTAACAGAAAGTAAACAACAAATAATATGAAGGCAATCGTCTTATCACATAAATTTTCCCTAAAGACGTGACAAATTATTAATAATCACATTGAAACGTAAATTTTGCGCTGTATACTTTGAAAATGAGTAACTCGCTCTATGCAAAGCTTAGTCGAACAGGCTTTATTTCTTAATACAGAATTATTTATACGTATCGCTCGAACAAGCGTTTGTCGTACCAAGCTTTTGTTGCATATCAGTTGCTTAAAAGTTTATTTGGAAAAGTTACCTAATTGAATAAACCGAGTATTCATCAACGTTTTAGATATCCATAGAACTTCGTTGCGACAATATGTTTAATTTTTTATATGTTTATCATATATGCGCTAAGCAGTGATGGCTCAGTGGGTTGGATATCATGTTTCTATTCACGGGGTTCGGCGTTTGAACCTTTATCGCAAACCTTAACTTGTGCTATGAAATTACATGTGTTTTGACACATAATAATTATCATTTGCTGGAACGACGAAGGAAAATTTGAAGAGAGAATTCTTGATAACATGCGATAAGAAACTAATGGGGTAAATATATGTTGTGTAACGAGTATTCATGAGAAGCGCATAAATATATCGATAATTCGAGCTAGTTGCTTGGACCGTGGTCACGGCGGGAACGCGGCGAGAACAGACTGTGGTCGCTAATGGCCGATAAGTCGATCTACCCTCCGTTCTAACCGTTTATGTTTTTTTAAATTCTGCCTATCTACATAGACAATTACGGTTCTGATAGCCACCGTATAATGAATCCAACAAGAGTTGGAGTAACGTAACGTATAAGTTTCGACATAAGCAATTATTTTCACCATGGTAAGTAACGTGAGGTGAATTGCTGTTCTAATAATATTTGACTGCCTCGTTGGTCGTGTTGGTTGTAAGTGCGACTGCCGATCGGGAGGTCCTGGGTTCGATTTCCGGGTCGGGCACTACTAAGTTTTTGTAATTTATATATTGTAGAAGTGGCTCGGAGTCTGTATATATGCCCAGTGAGTGGCAATAGGATCACCACTTATTCTATAGTGGGACGTAAACGTAACTGGTGAAACGTGGGAGTGTTCTACATTCCTCTGCCCACCTTTTCGTAGGATTGCAGGCGTGATGTACGTTTTACGTCTATTTGTATAGTTTTGTGACTATTATTTGTCACATATCCATATAGTCTCAACGTGGGTTTATCGGTAAAGAATGAGTCTAGGCATCCAGGCCGGCCCATGTTGAATTTAGTAATAGAATAATACAAAATGAATAAATTGTCGTTGTTGTGATCAAAGCCGTGCAATGCTTTGCTAAGGAATTAAAGCGTATTTGGTATAATGTGTTATTTATCACCTTCCAGCTGCTATTGAGGCATAGCCACTTTTTACATTGATACACACATTGATACATACATACATTGATACATAATAACTACACTACTTTGCAGTAATATATATATTGAAATTAAGCCTATAGTTTTTCTAGGTGTAAGGAAAAAAAAGATCATATTTTTTAAGTTTCTAAGCAACGTCTTAAACATATAACTTTTTAATTAAATAACCCTTTGCTCCTCCACAAAATTCCCTTCGCAAGAAAATAGAAGAAAAATGCGCAAAAAAACCTTCGTTCTTCCTCAGAGTTGTGGCCGTATCCACATTACATTGCATCGAAAACGTTTCTGCGATTTCAAATAAAAAAAATACTGCAACAAAATAAAAACCACACTAGCGAGATAGACAGAGTTAATTAAGCATTAATAATATTAGTGTGTATGGAGGTCACAGTTTTATGAAATTTGCTTATCAAATGTGCACAATCTCGCGGTGAGAGTGGTACAGTCGTTTAGTTCACATGTGGCTGTGTGTTCGTGTGTGATGTAAACGCGGGTACAAGTTGCTGTCGATAATCGATAGCTGCTGCAACGCTACACCTCAGCAGCGAGATTCATGAGCTACTGCAGCTCGTCCTTGGTCACGTGCGCGCCGCGTCGGATCTCTGCGCGCTCGCGTAAAGTTCATCGGCATACATCGCCTTTATTTATTCAATGACTGCTACACTTATTTTTTTGTTCCGCCACGATTTCCGCATACCTAAAACCTTTTCATTGGACATAGCGTGCGTTTATATAAACTACTATTTATTCAAGGCTCGATCGACTTGTACCTGGCCGTTTTTTTATGACGAGATGTAGGAGACCAGATAGCGTATGTAGTGCTATTTGTCATAGGTTTTATTTACCTTTATCTTTATGTATCTGATATACGAAATGTGAGGTTCGCTTTTGTACGGATCTGGTATTATATTAATATTCTTCTTGTTCGTCGTGTCGATGGCTGATCTGATCAACCGCCGTGGTGCAAGGATGAGTCGCAACGTCCAGGGTGCGCCGAGCAGTATGTTTGTACATAAACAGATATAGTCGCCGCTCGGAGAGGCTTCTTTCATGCACCCCATTATAATATTAATGTTGTTATTATTATAATACCATCGCACCACATCTCATACAAGACAGGCAGAGAGCACCGAGTGCCATATACATGTTATATATGAATGTAATTGGCTATGTATTATTCACCATTAACCTTTTTGTCGTTCCGCTGTTGGAGATTACCTCCCAAAAAAAAGGGCTAACGTCGTATTACACCACGCTAAGCAAGTGTCGGTGGTGTACTTTAAACGCCTCAGTGACTATTATAGACAACTCTATGGAGGGAACGTCTTTTGTCATATCCTAAAAATAATACGCAGCTGTTTGCTCTAAACTAGACGGCGTCTGCGTTATAGACTCACCAATAGACGCAATAGGCTCACCACCTATTCCATAGTGGGACGTAAACGTAACTGGTGAATCGTGGGAGTGTTCTACACTCCTCTG
>DWDU01001033.1:0-15814 GCA_018245575.1 Jemadia suekentonmiller
GGTCGGGCACTACAAAAATGTTCTAATTTAGATTTTCTAATTTAGATTTTCTAGTAGTGGCTCGGAGTCTGGATATGAAATATAAAAATAATAGAAAATAATAAAAAAAATACCGATAGTGGGTACGATATATATAGAGAAAATGTTATTAAAATATTTTAATCATCAGTATAATACTTCAACCATTAGCCTTTGATCGACATCTGATTCAGCTTATTAGTAAGTCATTTTGAATACTCTGTCGTGTAACATAGCGAATATTACATACATTTATACATATCTTATATTCAAAAGCTTAAAGCAATACAAGCAGATCGTTGAAAAATATATAAACCATCACAATAACTTTAAGATTGAGATAGAACGCCTATAAACATGCGCCTTAATAACAGCGTAGACGCGGCAAAAATATTTAATAATCACTGCCTTCAGCGAACGAGGTGGTTCAAGTTCTTCGGTAGTACGAGTACGTCCGGTGCCGCTAATGCGTACGCGCACTTATCACCGCTTGACGTCAGGTACCTGATATTATTGGATTAATAAACTTAATTGACCGTAATATCTAATTTTATTTAGAAGAAAATCGAGATTATTACAATATCTAACTGCCTGTTCTTCAACTACATTTCGATAAAAAAAGCACCTAAGTGAGCGATATATACAAACATACGTAAGTAATATGGTGAACTATTTATACATTCTGTACTTAAATGTTTGGTAATTTATTTTATGCTAATTTTAATAATGAACCATATAATACTTATTTACATTATATTTCAACTTCAAAGAGCACATTTCTATCTTAAAATCACTTAACGTCGCCTCTTATTTTGATGCTGTTCCACTACATTTATAAATATTTTATGTCGCCATTATTAATTACACTACCTCTAACTCATCTCGATACATAAAGTCCTAACTACTTATGATGCAGCACACGTAATGTCAGCAAAAAAGATGCTTCAGTTATTTTGTTCTAGTCATTTGAATTTTGATTAAACAATTGTATGTATTTGTATAGGTAGAGAATAAATTACAACTTATAGCCATCAGTTCCGTGAATATACTTTATCAAACAAATTTTAACTTCCAACTCCTTATAAACTGATTTTTACATAACAAATACGTTTTAGTACATGTCTTCGTGTTATAATATCAAAGAAATCTAAAGTACGTGTAATGCTATAGTGGAAAATATAAACAAGTTCTTTTGTTTGCGTTAAGATTTCAACTCCTAGGGATTAAAAATTCACCTGGTGCTGATTTCAAGCAAAATATTAGTCTGATTAGACATAACACAAATATCCCATAAAATAGTGTACGGATGGACCGTTCCTTATTTTTGTATGTTATATATATAAGCAGGTTTTCGGACGCAATCCTTTCACACGTTTGATGTCTTTTTTATCAGAATAAGTAATAAAACTTTTGTGCTGGCACTCCAGACCGTTAACCCTTCACTCTCATTGTACGAGTCCAAAGCTGAGTAAAACGTACCCTTGCCATTTATTATTACTAAAGTGTAAACGATGGTTAACTCAATATAGGGGCCCTTCGGACCGATTTAAGATCAGTCGATGGCTTGCTAAACTGTTCGACTGAAGGGTAGTTTTAATTAATTTCAAGGACATAGGCAAGCGAGTTGTATGGAGGGTAGACAGATTGGATCTTAGAACTTAGAGAGGTAATTCTATTTAAGATTACAGTAGTCTAGACTACGCGGTGTAATAGTTCAGTTAAGTTGATATGCTTTTTTTCTATTACACTGGACTGTTCCACAAACAAGCGTTATGGCCGTTCGGAATTTTTATAGAATCCAATACATATTGTTACAATGCGAAGATTTCAATTTGAACAAAGCCATAACATTCGTTGCCGATCTCATCAGGTTCGGATCAATTCATATGAAATGAGACAACGTATGGTCGCATTTAATCCACGATTCTGCTCACGTACTAATCTACCACAGTTTGCTCGTTGTCGGTGCTGCCGCAGAATACCAAGCGACACGGACAAATGCACGATGTTCGTGTTCAACCGAAATTTGTTAAGACGCCCTCGGTTATTGATTATATCGTTGATGTTCGATTTATTATAATTTCGTCAATTAAGTAAATTACATATTCATATAAAGTAAGCTGAATAATTTAAAAATACCTTTTAATATTAAATGAAGGAGCGAATATTAATTTCTTGATAAGCTTATGTACGATTCGTTTGGAAATTTTAGGAATGCTGTGTGGAGTTGACCACGATTGTTAACAAAGCAAACGGTATTGTGCATTATAGCGAATAACACAAAATATCGGCATAAATAGAAGCAAATATTATACGAGATATTTGTACGTAATATTACAGTAGGTTATAATTAATACGTAGTAAACAATCAAAATATCACGGACGTGTTTTAAAATAAAGAATTATTTTTTCGCAAATATGTATATAAATATAAACATTTTATCATTGTGTTGGAGTTGGTAAAGGAAACGAGTTTGCATATAGGTACCTACCTATTTTAATGTGTTGACCCTTTTATAAGGTTTTAATTTTTATTAAAAGCTATATGTAATTTTCTGTTGTATAAATAACCGACTTATTATACGCTGTGTTAAATAAACTCTTCTTATATTTATGAAAGGACATAGAGGAATATAACAAAAATATATGTATATTACAGAAATCCTAAAAAAAATTCAAGTTATACTTTATTTTATTGTTAATTTCATTTCCAACTAGCTATACTCTGTTATGCTTCGTTGTGGTACATAGGAAGATACGAGAGACAAACCAAATCATACGTTATATATATGTTTAATATTGCAGTACTTGTGGGTATAAAATATTTTTTGTTTCCGTTGTCTGCTTAGAAGTTAGAACTTTGAGGTGTGCCGACATGGGAACATACAACATACAGTTCTCCACACAATTCCAAAATGTAAGCTCCCCTTAGGTCGCAAGCTTCCTCTTTTAATAAAGTTACTCCGTACTACAAGAGCTATCTGCCAGTGAAAGTCCTGTAAAAATCGATCCAACCGTTCTAGAGATTAGCCGGAACAAACATACTCACAGACAAAAATAGTAAAAAATGTTATTTTGGTTTATATCCCGTGTATACATAGTATTTAGTAGAAAGCGGTTATTTTTATATTACAAACAGACACTCCAATGTTATTTATCTGTCTGTATAGATTATGATGTATGACGGATACAATGCATAATTTTGTGAGAATGCAAATCTTTAAGGAAAGCATTTTTTTAAGGTATTTTGCCAGCTATGTTGTCCTTTTGTAATGCTGTACAGTTCATTCAATACTGTAATTATGTATTCTTTACTCCGTAAAGGTAAGGCAGATGTAAGGACATGTACCTATGTATATGTTAATACGGCTAATTGTTATTGAAATGTGAGTTGATATGAAGTAACGATCAGAAAGTGCAATTATGAATAACATTTAGAATAGAGATAAAAAAAATTCGCTTTATAATTAAATTTATAAAGGCAGTCAATGCTTAGGTTTTTATAATTTAAAGCATTTAACAGGGCACTTAAACTAACAAGTGTCTGGAGCGAGGCACTCACTTCAAGTTAATGTTGCAGATGAACCGTTAAAAAGATCACGCTGTAGGTATTTACTGCTAGCAGAGCAGATGGAGCGTACGCACGCGGAAATCGTCCCGGCATCGCCACAGTTTGTATTGTTAAACTATAAAATAACTTAAATACTTATCTTTTATAACACAGTGTAATAATTAATACTATAGTGATTGTCGATTATGATATAATAGTCAGATCAGAATACATAAGCCATGATAATCACATCATTCTCCTTGTCTGAGATAAATGTCAACACCAATTATCACATCATTTCATTATTATCTGTATTTACAATCACTAGTTATATAAAAAAAAACCATAAATCTACCTCCATCAATTAAAAGTTTATTTGAAGACATTTTCGCGGTTAGCTAGCGTTCGGTTCGAAAAGTTTAAGCCTTTATGACAGCATCGATTCAAAGAAGCCTTGAATCGGTTGACGGCATCTATTAAAATTCGCTTAGCGTATTCACGGCTTCAACTTTCGGAATGCGAGGAGTTGCTGACACTCCTGTAGTGTTGTACCCTTGTGGATTGTTAATGTATAGTAAATATAACTGTTAATATATAATTAGTATATCTATCAAATATACGCTGAAGGATGTAGCATTTAGTGTTAACTAAATTTGAAACCGTTTTTTATGAGAGTAAACCTATGTTCAACATTCGAATCTTATCATCTAACTTAAATTTCCCTATTGAAATTTCTGGTAGTAGTTCGAAGCCTGGTACATAGCAGACATTAGGATGTCCCTAACTTCTACTTCCCTTGGTTCCCTTACTTCCCTACTTCTTTGGGGACTACAGGCGTGATATTAGGTCTTTATATAATTTAATAATGATTTAATTTAATAATACCGCCTTTCGTGCTGTTCAGAAACAGACGTGTGGCATTGTAATCGTAAAATATTTTAATAACAATTAAATTCAAATTCAAATATCATTTATTAAAAATAGGTTCATTGGAACACTTTTTGTACGGCAAAATGAAGCTACCACTGCTTCGGAAAAGGCCTCGCTATGGAGAAGAAGCGACGAAAGAAACTCCATAGGTGTGCTAGTGCATCTTTTAAGCTAAGCACTTATGTTAAAATATAAATATAAAGTATGGCAATCGAAAATATATCATATGGGTATAACTATAAAGTTCAATATCGTATGTAATACATTAGTGAAATCGCACCTAGAATACTTAATTGAAATATGGAGATCTGCTGCTGGAACACACTTAAGCTACTCATAATTGTAGAAATAAATATAAAATTCTATTACCACTAGTGTGAACAAAATTTTGAAAGAAATCTGTATTGTTTGAGGCAGTACAGCTATATGATTTGCCTAGCAATAATAAAAATGTGAGTATGTTAATACATTTAAAAAGAAACTGAACAACCATGTCTTATTTCACAATACATACAACTGAATAACATAAAGACAAAATTTTTACTAAAACTTTATTGCACTAGAGACAGGGACTTTCATCTTGTAGGTATATTTGCTTATCTTATTGTACTCGTAAGTGAAGCTATGTTTTATGACTATAAAATTTCTTTAAGCCTATAAGTAAACACTGGCACTCCATACAGTTAAAAATAAACTAACGTACTCGCGTCTGTCAAAACTAAATTTAAATAGAGCTATAATGGGTTGTCTAAATAAAAACCATTGCACCAGATGAAAAATTTATTCAACTTATCAAAGAGAGCATTTCGTTAAGATAACGTATGTGGCTATTAATTTCGGCCGGCAGTCGCGGGTTAAAAATTAAAACGACGTGTATAGGTGTCTTCAGATATATTATCCAAGTTTATTTAAGGGTTGTATACACATGGACGGTGAACGCATTAGGAGCTCAATCAATCGATTGTTCAAGTTTTGAATCAAAACTTTATTTATTTTATATTTCAGTGTTGACGATCTCGCTACAAGGTTGAATAAAATTTCGGTATTTAGACACTACAAGGACTATTGGTTTAGCGTATATCGACTTATGACATAAAGATAAATTATGGCAACCTATACTAAATATGGTAAGATTACAATAATACAATACCAGCCCTCAAATAGCTTGCATTGTAGCTGTCATGAACATAAGTGAACTAGCCACACAGGAATAAGTCTGACAAGTGAATATGGTTAACTGGAATTAGATAATGATACATCTTATAGTATCGTTATTGACTAAGAAATAATCCGGCTAGACACAAATGTGTTTTTTCGGGGTAGCCCAACTAATTAAAAACACATAAGTCTAGCCGGATTATTTCTTAGTCGTGTGTAACACTCACGAAACATTTAACAAGTATCGTTATTATCATCATTTTTGTATCATTAGTACAAAAAATCTTAATTTTTGCCAGCTACGTTCGAAAGGAGCCTTAAATGCTATGATGCGTTTACCAATGGCGGCTCGCTCAGCCCAAAATAGAGCATCCAATTACGATTCAACGAACCTAGTGAGTTTAATTTTTAATCAACCGTTGTCGGCACGAATTTTACTTTTTATTGACATTCACTTTTCTATAAAAGATATTAGTGGTCCATGAAAAAAGGCTTTATTTTATGTGCAAAATTAAAGTTTGAGCAGTTTTTTAACGTAATATCACTTTTTGTGACCTTATTATGTTTGTGAGTAACAAATTTGTTAGCTTTTTTAATAAAAGTGTTTTTGTTCTATCTTCCGTTTAACCACGTATTACGACGCAACGAACAGATAATATTACCAATTGGTAAACACAGTTTACGGAATCCAGTGACAAAATACCAAACACACTGCACTTTTATCTGGTTCTTTAGTATCTATGGTTATACTTTTAATATTCTGATAAAATGTTATCATAATCATCATCCTTGGCTTATCCAAATCCAGTTCTGGGTATAGCCTCCTCTGAAGGTTTCTTGCCCTTTGCTTCCACGCTAGGCACACGGGTTGGGGATATATTGGTAGTTATAATTGTAAAAGAAGCATACAGAAAGGCAACAACGATGTAGCCGCTTCATATGACTGCTGCAAACGCGGTACAAATCTGTGTGATCGTAAACTTTATATGTACGTTTTAAATTCAAAAATAAAAATAGCAATGTCACCTGTGTGATGGTTACAAATATGATTGTCTGAAACATACAAATGCATACTTTAAATAATTAAACTTCGTAAATCTCGTAACGTTGACTCGGTTGCAGATTGTATGAAGTCGGTAAAGCTAAATAAAGCCGGGGGCACTCTGCGCTTGGATGGATGACCGCAACTGGTAAATTTCTTCAAGTACATATTCTCAAGTGCTTGGCGAATGATACGTTAAGCTATCACCAAAACGAATCATGGTTGGAAGAAATCAAAAAACATCACCATGAGTCTTGAAGGCGGTTTTACAATATCCAGCATGCAGGTTGACCATTAACCCGTACAAAAGCGAACCTGCGTTGGAATAACGTGATGAAATATCCTTCAACTTTCCCGCAGTGGTGTTAGAAGCTGTGCCCAGTTGCGGAATATGTAAAATGTGCAGCTAACTATTACTACTTAAACTTTGCCTAATTAAACTTTTATAACGTAACATAATTCCTGTAATCCCCGAAGAGGTAGGCAGAGGAGTGTAGTACATTTCTACGTTTTACCAGTTTCGTTTACGTGCTTGAAATAAGTGGTGAGTCTAATGCCATAGACTAGGCACAAATCCAAAATTTGTGCCACTATGAGAAAATGTAAATTAGAAAAATCCAATAGTGCCCGACCCGAGATTTGAATCCAAGACGTCCCGATTGACAGTCGCGCCAACGCGACCAACGAGTTAGTCAAATTACTTTTAAAATTAAACTTTTATATTTACTTTAGTACAGCTCATGTGAAGAAGTAAGTGCTAAAAGACGTGTAAGGTCTAGTGGGCAAATTTCAGAAGTTAAACATTAGTTCAGAAATGAAGTTTGCAAGCAGAAAGCGTGAAAGTGTCCGCAAAGCTGACAATTAATAAGTTTCGACCAGCCGGATATCCTGGCTGTGCGCTGTACGGTTGGAAAACAAAAATTAAATTTTGGGCGAGGTTTTGACTGTAAATAAAATCTGAACATTGAATATTTTAAACTGGTTATTTTTCATATTTTCTAGTGGATAGTTTAAGAAGTTATAAATCTCGAACGTCTTTGAGGATCTCGGTGAAACTCATCAAATATATTATAGCTGAAAATGCTACTTAATTATAGTACAATTAATTATAAACGACTGCTCAAGTTATTATACTCGTATATAATTTAAATTACAAAATATGAATGTTAAACCTTCGTTTCAAAGTTGCAACACACCTTCCGTTAAAACATCTGTTTTCGTGTATAATTTACACAGACATTAACTAAAATAGCCCTTGTGCAAATTACATCCCCGTAATTACATCAAATGATATAGTTTCATTTACTATTTTTTTTTTATTTTTGCTGTCTGTACGCAGCAAACAATTGACAAGTACAGATTTACAACAGTAGACCAACGCTAGCTCCGCTAACCTCTGTTAGGCAGTGAAGCGCAACCTGGCGGCGGAAACTTACAATACTACAATATAATAATACGGTATAATATCCTACGTATGTAAAAAAGACTAATTTACAAATTATCAGTATGTCTACAATACGATATCTGGTACCCAAGATACTGTTGTAAAAATTCTGAATTGTATGTTGTAAAACGAAAACTGCATAATTCTATTTCTGTAGTTGGATTATTATATAACATTACATACATACGAAGCTTGAATTGTCTTAACCTAATGGTTACGTGATGTTGCGTAAATAAAATAGAACACCGATATAAAAATCTCGTACGACTTTCATGGCGGGCCAATTGTAAAAATAATGAAATTGTGACTAAATTGTTACACTACCGTTTTTGCTAATAGCAAACATATGACGATAGCATTCCTAAATTCCGCTTTCGTTCTTACCACCCGAGACAACCTAACGCAAATACTCGTACTATCACTGTGATTTCGGTGACCGTTAATTTCAGATCAATGGTATCTTTGTTAGTAGATATTTGTAGACCGCTTAATTTCTGAATATCAAAAGTCTTTCCGTCCTGGTATTTTGTGATAAACGCAATTAATATTATTTCCCTTGTGTTATAGGATTTGTTAACACTTTGTAGGCTCTTTAAAAATAGCCTTTCGAAATTTCAAAAATCATAGGCAAAGCTTTAAAATTTTAGTGCGAGAAAAAGAAATGGTTTTTTAAATGAAAAGGGAAAAAATGTGTTGTTTTCGTTAGATAATCACGGTGAATTGAGGGATTGTATTAAACAATGAGAGAAGCATGCCATCTTTCATGTCTACTTGGTTACAATATGTAACTCTATTAACACTCTAATACTGGAAATAGTCATAGTGGCACGTAGTACGTAGTAGTAGATGGAATTTAAATCTTAAATAATGTAATCTAATAATGGAGTTTTAGGCTGAAAATTAAGTTCGCTGGATACACATCTAAGTGGCTAAGTGATTGTGATGTTGATCATAATGATCATGATGAAGTAAAATACTATAAAAAAAGTGATAATAATGGTAAATATCTTGGTACAGCTCCGTACGCTGTCATCAGATCCCAAATAACGTCTGAAGGGAGTCAGTGTTAAGGCAACTATGAGTTAGTAACGGCTATTTCGTGGCGTCGCGCCCGTTGCAAATATTCATGAGAACCAACAGCCACATGGGAACGCTGACACCTGTAAACATCTGCAACTGATCGCGAACATGATGTAACTACTAGTATATGACGTATACTGAGTAGGTCAAGACATTGTCGTTGCTCTTGTAGACTGAGATGGTCATCTCTAGTATAGACTTGGACTAGCTCAACACAATTATTGGACCGAAATATTATTTGATTTGATAACAATTATTACACTAGCGGTATAGCGGTGTTACCGCTTATTATGAAAAGTATACATGTTCTATATGATAAAATAATTCCAAAACATACTCTTTCGTGTGATCTTAGAACGTTAACCGTAAAAAAGCAAAATAATTGCCTCTCTTTTTGACGTTGAATTTTGATATTTCTTAGTATTGTATCTTTAATAGACTTGAATGGTATAACAATAGAGCTTTTGTTAAAAACTCCTACCAAGGGTTAAAACATGTTCCCTTAGAATACATTGTTACCATAGAAACCGAAGCCCGATTAATACCATTTAAGTGCAGAGTTGTATTGTGAAAAAAAGCCAGTAATGATCGTTGTAGCGGGTGAAAAACATCGTCTTCTATGTGAAAGCTCTTTAAAATATACAAAGTCACGGGTACCGATAATGTTTCCTGCGATATAAGTGGTGCAGTTGACCTCGCGGCTCGATGACACACTTTTCTTTGCCTAGTTCTTGAGCACAATGGCTAAATGGCTGTCCACTTGATAGTCGTTCGCTATTGCTGTTCATACATGTTGTTTTATTTTTCTGTCTTGAATGGCTGGCGACTAAGTGGAATGTTTCGATTGCGCTTTGTAAATTCATTGTTCAAAGTTCGTCTGTAAATACACCTTCACCGTTCTTCTTTATTTTTACGCAAATGTCACATCCTGGTATTAATTATAATACACGCTTGTGATAAAGTTTTCAAATTCTGAAATTTGAATGGAAAAATAATGTTGCATTCAGACTTCTATAATGTAACGAAAGTATTTCCAAACAACGCTTATTGGCCCACTAGTGAGGATAATTTATAACTAAGGAAAAATTTCCGAAATTAAATTGTAATGCCTCAATTTGTTTTGATGGAATAGCCTTCATCGTCCGCAAGCTAAAGGTAGTTCGATTAGATTTCGTCAATTAACAAGTTGAACGATACTTAAGTCAGCACGATAGATTAATTCGACGATCAGACTTGTAATACCAGAATGAGACTAATAAATAATTGTCACCTGGCAATTTAGTTGCGACCTTTTTTTAACTGGACTTATAAATTATATTCATTTACACTACCCATACTATGATACTCTAATGATATTTGTTCTAGTGCCAAGTTTCGCTACTGGCGCTTAGCCTATCCGATCTTCCCAATGCATACAGTGATAACCCAAATACCACTGGAAAATGTTTTGTGCGCATGACGTTTGTCGAGATAGCACTCGTGTAAGCGGGTAAGCTGTTTTCACTGTCATGTAACTAGATTTGTGTTCTGTTTGCCATTTAAAAAGGTAAGCAGCTTTAACGATTTTGTATATAATTTTTCTGATAAATAGGATCTTTTTTGAATAGTTTTAAATACTTTATCGTAATCGAATATGGTCCCAATATTAAATTCTGAATGGCAATATTGTTTCTATATCATCGTTAACTTTTTAATGTTCAACTAGACTATAAGCTATATGATTAAGTCCCGTACATCGTACTATAACATATTTATAATACAAGTCTTTTTAGATAATGCATAAATTACTAAGCCAGCGGAGATATTACAACTGTCGAGAGTATAATAGTTAACTGGAATTTAATTTATCTGATCTAACTACGATATTGATTGCTTCGGTGTTCATGATTCTTGCAAGCTCGAAGAGAGATCCTGGGTTCAAATCCCGGGTAAGACACAGTTGAACATACTAAACTAACTTAGATTTTATAGTTAAATGTTTCGTGAGTATTACACATTATTATGCATAAACTATATATTTATGCATAAACATATGTTTGTTTTTTCGAGATAGCCCGACTAGTTTCGGACCTCTACGAGGTCCTTCTTTATGAGCTCCCTCCGATTGCAGAGACGTTGCGGTGGAGACAGCGGAGTCGGTTTATACATAATAACTTAAATTTTCTAGTATTGGCTTGGAGTATGGATATGTCCACGATGTATGTTAATGGACTTACCACCTCTTACATAGTGGGACATAAACGTAACTGGTGAAACATGGGAGTGTCCTACATTCCTCTGCGTACATCGTCGGGGATTACAGGCGTGATGTTACGTTTGATCTGACTATTTATATTTATTTAAAAACTGTCATAAATACAATTCACTTTAAATATCCTTATATATACACTTCAAATATACTTATTTTCTTTATTTACTTCTTTTCCTTAACGGCATGCTACATAGACCGTTACCTGGTAGCCATTCTTTATTGATTATGAAAGGTCTGAAGCCTGCGGCGGCCAGATAAAAACTAAAACCACACTGCAATTCCAAAGAGTACTTCCCCGATAAAACCGTTCAATTCTCTTGTCTTTGAACCTGATAAAAGTTGTCCTATTATTTCTGCCTGCCCTATCTTTGCCCCGAGGCGTTTGCAGTACCGGTAGCTCGCAACGATTATCGATGGAATCTCGTATGAATTATGTATTTACTTGCAAGAAAAATTTGTTTCGCCAGATACTGGCGAAGATTTATTTGGAAAGTTTTATTAGATCCTGCTCTGTTCCGATGATGTGTTGTTTCGCATTTGTTTTCTACACATAAAGTCAATTCTTGATTTTACTTGTCGGTAATTTTTTTATAAAAAATTCATTTATTATACATTGTAATATGTGATTATTTATTATTATATTAATAATTATTTGCTTTCTATTTTGTACATATCTGTATTGGTTTTTTGTAAGATTATTACGTCCAAAGAACAATTACACAATGTGAGCTTATCCAAACCTAACAACAAATCGTATTTTTCAAGTATTAACTCTGGTTCAGATTGAAAAATATGCTGGTTCTTGGACATAAATATTGTTTCAGATTGACGTTCCATTTTAGTTTTGTTCTTTCGCATAGAAGATTCCTTTCACATGAGTATTTTTTATTCCTTATATTTTTCCCACAAACTCTGAGAATCAGAAACTTTACTCCGTTAACATTCTGGCTAGACTGGTTTGGCATTTTGTACTTTGAAAAGAAAATAACGATTAAAATAAACTGTGGATTTTTTCATAAGTAATCATAATAGATGTACCTTCTCAAGATAGTGGTTGTGAAGCGATATTATCAGATGAGGCGCGGTTGCCAAATTGGATCGTATCCCGGGGCGCTGCGGCTATCTGCGGCGGTTGGCGATTAAAATCTGCCGCGGTCGCTTGTTAGTGTGGTCGGTCGTACTCGCAGATATTATAGGATTCTTGCTTACTAAGACTGTTTAACAAGAAATTTACTTGTCATTTAACGGAATCCAGCTGCAGCGGAACCCTAATACTGGTTTGTTTTATTACACAGAGTGATTATTTTGTTTCGGATCAAACGTGCAAGCAGTTTGTTATCAGTTCTTTTTTTTTGTCAAGACATATCTTTCTTCATTTAAACATGGCAATGAATCGCCCGCAATTTTATTTTGCTTCATCGAGTACAAATATTTTTTAATTCGAACGGTACTTGTTGATTTCTTTACTACATAAGGTAATTTTTTCCCAGATTGTGACATTTAAAATATATTTTTATCCATAAATAAATTCCAATGTATTGAATGGAAGCATAGTGAAACTGATTACATGTAAGCCTTCGTGTTAAAGTCGTAATACAAAATATTCACGGTTTGTTTTTCTTGAAATAAATGTGAAGCGAAGTAAAAGTTTTAATAGCAATAAGTGAATAATAAGTCTGTTCTGTTTTAGGAATCTCATTTGGTTGGGTGCGTAACTAGTTATTGTAGTAATCTTTACTAATTTTCTGTGCAGTCGCCTACCATAATGCACTTAATAAGTATCCGGGCACGGCAACGACACCATATCAAAGATTATCTGCCATGTAATGATCCCGAAAACCCCATAAATAACGTCACCTCATTGTTCGAAACAACAATAGAAGCGTACTAAGTGTCGTACATACCTAACTATTAACTAATAAAGAACGTGGATCTGTAAAAGAGTTTGGTCTTGGACTCGTGATATAGTCTGTCAAATATGTCCTTCATTCAGTATAATTTATATAAAGTTGACAAATTGGATAATCTAATATAAAACTTAAGTAAATTACCTACATGACGTTAGAACATAAAATAAATATTTCGTAAGTGCATAAAATAAGTTAGTTTTGAATTAATCCAATGTGACAGATGAACGAATATTTTGTGATGGCGTTCACCCAAAAGGCACAAAAAGTTGTCTTATTTAAAACTAGCACCTCTGCGTCAACGCTTATATGTATATAGTATGAAAAAAAATTAATATATTATATTATATGTATCATGTGGCGATGACCACTAACCGATATATGCGATGTTTCTACCTGTTTACTGAGTTAATTTTTCAAAAAAAAACTCCAGGTTATTCTGTGTCATTGTTGCTTAGCAGAACTTCGCTAACTGAGCACCTGTCTAAGTGTTTACAAATGTACTGAGTACCAAATATATCCATACATACCGGCCACGCTTCTTATACATTCAATGAAGTAATGCCATTTAATTCCCAGGATATTACATTTTGCTTCCATTAAACCAGTAAGTACTAGCCGTTCACATCCTTTGACCAACTGGGAAATAGCTCGACAGATTATCTTTAATCATAGCTAAGAATACACAAGACCAATTAATTTTAAAACAAAATAAACTAAATCAAATCATACTTCACGTTTAAATTCTAATAGTAGCCATTTCAAGCACACAACTCAAGACACACTCAGATGTTGAAAATCGTAGTTGAGTTAGTGAGAGTAATAGTTTCGAGTGGCTGAAATGAGTCACTACGTGGCAGATTGCGTCAGCACTACGATTTGATTTCAGTCACATTGTCATACCATTTCCTTTGGTCATGTCATTTGAACTTACTTCTCTGGTTGATGAATAGAAAATTATAAATAAGCGTGGAGTTTTTTCCAGGTGAAGTGGGTTGATAATTACTAAAATAATAAGATCTGCACCGCAAGAGGTGCTTAACTAAGGAATTACAAATTTGAAGTGTTTTAAGCTACCCGTCATGCTATTTGAGACAGTAAATTAATATATAAGTAAAAATTAAACATTTCTCTAGTGGAAACAAACAGATTTACATCAAATCAACAATCGTCTCAGTCCACTGCTGGCCATTGACCTCCCTTGAGTGGTAATTGCTCATAATTCTACGCTAGGCGTACAGGTTGTGGACCGCAGAGCACATTTTGAATGCAATATGTACTTGTATATGCTAATTTGGTTTCATTGTTTCGTAGTGCCATCACTTTCAGTTATTTCGCCTAACTTATATAATATAGATTGTCATTTTAGTAACATCTGTAAATGTATAATAGTAGTTTGAAGTGCAAGTAAACACGAACTCGGTATGTTTTTGCTGTTGTATGTGTTTTGGTAGTAAGAACTCTAATTTATGCGGTTTATATTTATTTGTAACTCCCTGGTCTTCTATATGAAATCATGCGGTTACATCGCATGCGCGGATAACGGTATCCGCATGCATTGTTTCTTGGTAATGAATATCGTGCACGTGTAGCACAACACGTGTATCATTTTTGTTTTTTTATTGTTTATATTGTTTTTGTATTGTTTATATTGTTTTTATACATTTCATGCCGTTCGTTAGTATGTTTTCGTATGTATGTAACTAGATCTCTAATAACATTTTGCATTTAATATTTTTATATATATTCATGATCATATTCGATCCGTCTGCAATGTGTATTCTCACAAGTTATTTATAATTAGCTCTAGAGATGGACCGTAGTTAATTTAGCATTTATGATAATTTTCTATAGTTTTCTATTATTTAATTTCAAATATTTATATTATATTGCATAGGTAGATATTCCATCAATATTTAGGAACCAGTATGTATTTAAAAACGAAACTTTTTAAAAGCTTCATGATGTGTAGGGTCCGATGCGTCGAGGTTATTAAACACAATCACAACTGGAATAAGTTAATAGATATATTGTTGCACTTTGAACAAACGGTTTACGAGCTCTGTAACGGTATTTCTTTAAGAATCTTTGAATGTCATAAAACAGGAGAAGAGAATAAAAAATTTCCATGTTATTATATCTGTTGTAAATTAACCTTTACAGACTACCATTTTAAAGACAGCCGTTTTATTCCCTTCCTGGTGATACAAGTTTACGGTAGGCTGACTAGGTCTTTACAGAAACCTTCATAGTAAAATACAGCTATGTTAGTATAGTCCCTCACAGAAAAGCGTCTGGCTCGCCCGACTGTAGGGCGTCGAGTGCTAGCCGAGACGCGTTCTCTTTACTTGAACGCTATTCTTGTTAGCGAAATTGACACTTTAATATTTTAATCAGGCTCACTAGAGGAATTATGCAATCGGTTACTTTAAAA
>DWDU01001034.1:0-15813 GCA_018245575.1 Jemadia suekentonmiller
GACATTGTTACGAGGTACTACCGGTGATATGGAAGAACCACTGATAATGGTCATTGATTATTACCAAAACACATAGCTTCTGTGCCGAGGTCACCGCTGACCCGGACATTTACGCTCGATGACGGACATTACTTTCGTCCTGCACCAAGAATGATATGTGACGTTTGATAGTGAAGGGATGTTATCTTCTACTGTCGTGACATGAACACAAGCGGAGAACATTGTGTGCCGACGAGGATATGTGCTAGTGAATTATAACTTGTGATTTGGTGAGGTGCGTGAGAGCCCCGCCGACGAACAGTACATCATATTTGCTCGCATGCGAACGTGGACTACGACACGTGAGGAACAGCGAACGCAGCGAACCACGGGAGCGTGACGTCCTCAACGCGACATGTATCGGAATGTATCCCAGAAATTAAATGTTATAGGTGACATTAAGAGGTGTTCTTCACATGAGTTGCCTGTTAATGTTGCTTGATCAGTGTGTGCCCCTGGCGGGCGAACGGACCATGGCGTCGTAACGGAAAATGGGCGTGTCCCCGTGCATTTATTACAATGCACGCGTGGAATGGAATGGTGAAATAGCAGGTATTATTAGATTTCGTGTTTAATTAAGTGTTTGAATTATGTGAAGCATCCAATATATGTTTCAAATAATAATTTATTGTAGTAGATGTAACTCTGTGTGTATTTTACTCGAGTCGATGTTTCAATTTGCCAAGTTACTACAGTTAATATTTTGTTAGCTGACGATGACATTCGTTTGTTTATTTCTGATTTCGCACTTCAATCGTAGCACGCGATATTCGTAGGTAATGTGTATTGATTTTTTTCAGCCACATCCTATGTGTGAAAATATTGAGTTTAAATATTGTCAACGTCAAATCTGTCCCTTTTACGAAGGCCTAATTGAAATGTTATTTTCAATTAATCAAATACGAAATGTAGGAACTTGGTGTTTTATGTATGTCAATCTTGATGTTGAATATATTATAAAATAGATATCGTAACGGCGAGACATGGACCCGTTGGGGTGTATCGGACACGTGCATGTCCGTGTTGACGGCAACTCGCTGCACAGCGCACGGGACTCGATTGGGCAAAGAGACGGCACATTGATGTTAACATGTTTAAGCTGTTCGAAGCGACCGTATTTATTAAGTTGATTGTTGTAAGTGTAACTTGATGTTTAATGTGCAGTTAGTAGCAGCGCTCTTTTCTCGATGTTCACTTCAGATACATGTTTGTTTGCGTATCGCGTTATATCCGCATTGGTTTATTATTCGCATTAGCGTCCATTTCTTCGAAGTGCATGATGTTCACAAATCGTTTTACACACAGTGGTTGTCGACCTACCTCATCGTTATTCATCCGAACAACGAACAATCCTCTAAATTCGCGCTACATTGTGGACAACGTGATTGGCTCAGAGGTTCACAATTTCGTTTAAATGCATTTATTTTTTTTATCGCTTGTAAATTATTAGGGAGTTATACCTCCCTTAATTCTTTACAGTAGGTCATTTACTATTGGTGTTAACTTAGTACATAATGTTTAGTGTATGTCTGTATTTTAATCAAATACTTTTAAAAATTTGCATTTGTTTGATCGCGGGAGCATTTTAGTGTATTGACACATTATTTATTGATGGTTGAAAAACTAGTATCGAGAGTGCTCCATTACGTGCGCACGTGTATGGTCCTAATGTAGGATCGCGGTTTTCTCGAAATAATTTGAAATATATCATTTAAATACTTTTTTTTTATGTCTTTCAAAATAAACTGAATCAAATCGTGGTTATTCTAAAAAAGTAAAAACGGTATTGTGCGACCGCAACCGCTCTGTATCTGTTTATCTATATTTGGCATCATTCGAAAATTAATTGTAATATGATTTCAAGTTACACAACGGTTTTTTTAGCTTATATACATACCTAGGTGTATTTTAAAGATAAGTACATAATAGTCATTTTAACTATATTATATATTCGAGAACTTTATGTCGTGTACCGGTGTGAAGGGAATATTCCGAAACTGCAATTTATGGAATATAGACAAACATTGATTCACTGTTGAAACCGCATAATAAATACCATTGAACGATGCCGACGTAACTGAATACATATTTTGATCGAACATTTGTAGTGTCTCGTGATACTTACCAGTTAAATGAACCTCTCGACTTGCAACCGAATGGTATTTGGACCCTCGGAACATTCCCGGCACGCATTCAATGTTTTATTATTGTGCTTATTGTCATATTAGATATATAATCTCTAAATGTTCTGTGTATGAATTATATTTATTAAGCGTAATTAATTTACTTGTTAAGTACGTGTGCTGTTGATGTTTTCACAATTATTGATAACTGGCACCTTGACCTAATTATTATGACAGCTGGCAACATTTTATTTTTTATTTTTTTTGACGCGGTTTTTGTTCCAATTTTTTAACTTGTATGTGTCTGTTACGTTTGAGCGACCGAACATTATGATTATGTTTCATGTTATTTTTTTATTAAGTCCTGTAATATAATAATTTCGAATTCGGAAACGATTTTATTCCAATATCAATAATTATATCGTTTATGGTGTGCACGTAATACGTCGAAATGAGCTGTATTACTCGGGGTCTGATCGGTCCTATTTATGAAATGATGAAGTAATATTTTTAATTCTGTCTACATTTACTACTGTCGCTGTTTATGGGTCGTTGTGAATGTAAGTGGCAAATGGAAAGTAATCCAATGCTACCCGTTGAAACTTATATCTTCGACATGTTCATTAATATTTTGATAAATTTAGTAGTAAAGAAACGTTTATATATGAGTAAAATCTTACCCGTAGAACACGACCATGCAATTATTGGTTTTTCTTTTTGAATTTATAAAACAAACATTATAAAAGGGAACCTTTCCGTTTGAATTCCACGTGGGCACCATATCGATCATATTATATTGATTTTTGCTTTGAAAGAAACTTGTTTTAAAGGACTAATAAAAGTTGAAATGCTTATCGTTAGCATATTTTAAATAATTTGTAATGTAAGTTATTTTTATTTATTCAACGTAGCTTATCTTCCTACGTACATTAATCTTAATATAATTTTAAAAAAATCAATGTACCAAAATTTTAACTAAAATGATAATTGACTTGTATTGTTATTATTATTATTATTGTTGTTTTAACGAAAATGAATTTTTTTTATTCGGCGAAGTTTCGTGAATTTTTCCTAATTCCTAAGTTTTTAAAAATGAGTATTATTGAAAATGTTTCCTTTTAATAAACTAATGTTTGTTTTTATAATGATATAACTATATAGTTTTAACTGTAGTTAAGGTCATCTAAAACATCAATTGATCTCAGTCGACGCGGCCGGACCGAACGGAGTGCGGGCAGGTGGCCTTCGCCACGGTCGCTCAAGTACCGGCGCCTTTACAGCGCGAAAAATATGTAAAACTTCGTAAATTTTGCTACCTTCACTGAATGTTCTGGGTAATTATATTTTAAACTATGGTATATTTTACTATCTGTAAACATAAATACACTTACTGTAACGTCAGATTTTATTGTTTTATATATATTTGCATTTGTTGTAACATATTCGACACTCAATAACCAAACGTACTAGTACCGTAATAAATGTATCCTTAAAAATAATAATGTTGTTTTATTTACCTGCGTGACCGATGCTATTCATTACAAATCACTTCATTGTCTGCTTAAATTGGAGATCTTATAATTAAGATCTACTTTAATATCAGTAAGATATATTTTGTTTAAAAATCCATAAAATGATTACAGATTATAAAAATACATGATACAATAGCGACCTAAAATGTGATCTCGCGTGCAAAATCAGTGTTAGATCTATGCCCTGCAGAAGCCTATTTAACGTAAGGGACCTTTCATGACTGGTATTGTAGTCTATGATAGTAATCTTGTTTCATTATGATCCACTATTACAATAAAGCTTAGAATTAATTTGCATATAATATATCAATAGTCTGAGTTTATAATTGCAATAACATATTAAACCAAAGAATTTCTGGGCAAAGGGGAAAATTGATTGGCATGGAGGTGCATCACTAGGTACTTAAATATTTATTTATTTCTTAATAGGCAGGCCTGGATATGCACTTCATGTGACTGAAAAATATATCACGCGTACGGTTATGCACAAAAGGAAGGGTTTAATTAAACATAACATCTCAGATCACGAATCTCACCGCGAGCTGTTCCAATTACCTACACATTTTGGAGTATGTAAGAAAGAGGTAGGAAAATTGGAAAACGAACTTACTCTTGAGTACAATTTATCACAACACGGGACTTGGAAAAGCAAGCAGTTAGCTAATGAGAAGTGCTTTCGTATATTTATAAGAAGAAAACCTGAATTTTTCTTACGCCTCGCGAATGTAAAATTACAATGTAATGTCGACGTTTTCTATTAAAATCTAACCATTGTCTTGACTAGATATACATTTGAGCCCATTTGTCGTACGGTGTCACCATAATCGTTAGAATTAGAACGAATAGTAAATGAAACACGTCGCATATACATTTCGTATTATTTGCATCCATTTCAATCAATAACAATTGTTTTATAAACTTAGTCTTATAAACAACAATACTATGAATAATATAAGGCAATTCGTTTTAACCATACCCAATCTGCCCTACATATTATCTTCATGTAGGTACTTAACTGTTTGTCCGAATTAAATAACAATGTGACCACTGTGTCGTTCGTTACACTTGCGCAATTGTCTTATCTTTGCGCCAATCCAATATATATCTTATTGTGTTATCTGATAAATATTAGTTATGTTCAGTCATTATCCTTTTAATAAATTTTAAAATTATCTGTATGAAAAGGTCCCATATAAATTTACGGGCTAATTATTCTGATATCGTCATATTCAACATATAATAACACACACGCCTATATTTCCCCGAAGATGTAGACAGAAGAATGTAGTACCTACACCGCTGTTTCCCCAGATTTGTTACAGGTCTCAGGGAAGAGGGGGCCAGGACCTCCAACTCAGCACTCACGATAGCAGTCACTAGACCAAAGAGGTAGTTTTATACAGAAGAAAATACCATATGATACAAGTGCACTTTTCATTTTTTATGAAAATAAAGTAATAATGAGGCAGATAGAAATTAAAAATAGTACCGCATAGTATACTTTTAATGAATTTCTATAAATTAATAACAGGATCACAGATAAAGGCCTTCTAGTATATATCTGTTCAATTAACATTAGTTAGTACGAAAACACTTAACATTGATTTGTATACATTTCATCTGAGCTTAGACACACATGCGTTGGTACTAATGAAAGCCGAAAATTCAAATGCACCAGAGCGCATGCACATGCTACCATATCTTTCAGAGCGAAACACACAATGTTTTAACAGCTTTTAATAGTTCATCGTACAAAATTGGACTGACGGTAATAATGCCACCAGAATACATATTTTATTACTAATAGCTAGACGTTGTACTTAAAAATACTTAACACTTAACGTAACGTAACTTAATTATACAGAATATAAAAAAAAGGATTTCCCTATAGAAATAACAAGGTTTGCGATTGGTGCGAGGATCTCTAATCTTTTAATGCTTCATCAGTCGCGCACGTTTACAAAACAATTAATTATTATCACTGCAGCCGTTCATGCGCCTCCGACGAAATACGGCTAGTTCATATTGTGTAAAATGTGTGGTACTGTCCTTGGTGTTGCCTCCCTGGTAATAGGGGCTGCTCTTGTGATCGTTACTGCCATTGTGGGCTACACTGTCGTCCCCAATGTAATAGACAACCGAGTAATTGGTGTAAGTATATTTTTGTTTAGGCACGGGTTTACATCGTATTACCGAGCCCAGCACTTATACGTACCTAGTAACAATGTTGTTTTTTTAGGAATAATGTGTTGCCCATTAGACTACAATAGGCAGAAAAACATTTATTTAAATGATTAAAGAAAGTTTTAGTTTTCTTTCCTATGATTTCGAATCAAATTATGCAACTTAAAATTATTGAATTTTTTATTCATTTCTTACTTCAGCCTTGTTGCATGTGTTCAGCCTAGCTAATGCAAAACTCATTACCTCATAGGATTCATAACGATATTAACAATGCAACAAAGTTTAAACAAGTCTCAAATGAAATAACAACTCAGAGTAGCCGAGAGAAGTTTTCTTGCGTCATAATATGTTATTTTCTCTACAGAATCAACGCCTCGTTCCGTCGTGTTTCATTTTTGGTTACCTACTTAATTAGCGCACCGTACATCCGTTTTGAAGTTCCAACTGTGTCTTAATTATGAATAATTCATAGTATTTCTATTTAAACAACAGGAAGACCGCGCCAGTATCATTCCTTTCAAAAGCCACTCATTAGGAGCCCCCCCCCCCCCTGTTTGCGCTGTGTAACTATTGGGTATTTCTTGCGATTTGTAATTGTCGGATATCAACTTTAATGATGGGGCTTAGTTTAGCTACACAATAAATTTGCTATCATTGCGGTACCATTCGGACCCCACCTTTCTTCGACTCCTTCCAATAGTGGTGGAAATAAAAAATAGAGGACTTTTTGAATGAGACACAAGTTTTTATATAAAAATGTTATTTTATTTTCAACGTAGTCTCCTTTGCGTTCTTTACCCTTAGTCCAACGTTTCTCTAATTTTTTTATCCCTTGCGAAACAAAATGATTTGTCGAAGTCATCAATATGGGCATTTGTTTATGAGATGATTTCGTCGTTGAAGTCAAATCTCTTTCCGCCGAGCCATTTCTTCAAGTTTGTGAATAAGAAATAAGAATAGGGCCGATGAGGGAGCAATTCTTAACCCAATTCATGGATTTTTGCCATTGAAACTGCACATGTGTGTACCCTTGCATTGTCCTGTTGGAATAGAACTTTTTCTTGTCCAAATGCGGTCGTTGTTTTTCCAGTTCCTCATTGAATCGACCTAATAAGTTGGTATAATATTCGCCATTGATTGTTTTGCCCTTTGAAGGTAGTCAACGTGGATTACACCGCATGCATTCTCAAAAACGGTCGCCAAGACTTTACTGGCTGACAAACCCTCCTTTGCCTTCTTTGGCGCCGATTCACCCCATAAACCCAGTGTTTTGACTGCTTCATCCACAGTTACGAAACGGCGCAAAAACTCGTCAATATTACGCTTGAATAATCCAAAACATTTGTGAGAAATTGTTACACGGTTGCGTTTGTGGTCGATTGTGAGCAAACGCGGCATCCATCTTGCGGAAAGCTTTCTCATACTCTAGTTTTGGTTGTAGAGACCTCAACTGGGCGTTGAAAACGTTCGACATCTTCTGGGTTTGTGCGGCCACATGGGAATTCAGTAAACCACTTCTTTAACATGGAAATGGATGGTGCAGGTCCCCATAATATTTATCAAGCTTAGCCTTGGTTTGAGTAATGGTTTTTTTTCGCAATAAATTATGCTTAATAAGCACACAAAATTCGCTTTTTTTCCGATTTCTTCTCAAAACGCGCGGTAGTCTGCTGTTAACGGATGCAAAACAAACTAAATGACTCAGCTTGTTTGTATTTAGACAGGAGTCAACTGACAGCTGCCTGTTGACAGGAGCAGTATTGCCATTTCAATTTAGAGGCGGGAAAATCAAAAAGTCACGGACTTATTTACCCGCCCTCGAATTGTAATAAAAGCAAAACGCTAGGGGTCGACGACATAAAATAATAAGAGTGATTGAACTATTCACGGATACATTCCCAAATAAATTTGAGATTGAGTTGATTGGACTCATTCATATAAATCTCGAAAATTTTCCCAATACCCATATAAGTGCCTAATTGAACGAAATTGTATCGAATTGAGATGAACTGCTTTGTACGTATGCCGGTAATAAGTTCCTACTTGTTTGATACTTGATATATTATTTACGTTTTGACTGGCCCTTTGGAGCAATGGTTTGTGTCCTGACTGCGACGCCGGGGGTCGTGGGTACGATTCCCACCCTGAATAAATATTTGTATGATGAACGCAAGTATTTGTTCTGTGTCTGGGTGTAATAAAACTATCTATTTAAGTATATGTTTATATATGTAGTTTATCAGCCGTCTAGTTACCATACCACAAGCTCTCTTGTGTATGTAGATGGCCCAAGATATTATTATTAATATTATTTTAACGACGTTTCAGATTTGTGTCTCCCCTTCGTATTGAAGTACCCATATCGACAAGAAAAGAGATACAAGAAAAAAAGAGTAAAATTAATCGTACTTTTAATTCGCAGCTATATGTATAATTATATTTTATTGACTTATTGTTTTCTTGTATTGTTATTTATTATACTTACTCGTATTATATAACGTACGATAAGCGAGCAATAATTCCTTTACGTCGATAATGACTAACTAATATAAAATCATTAATGTGTACTATAGTAGGTACATATACCAACATCCATATATTTCAATAAGTCGTTTTATGCATGTTTTAAATTTTTGTTTGGAAATAGTTAAGTATAATTTGATATTATCTGGAAAAGTACAAATAGATAAGATTTAGGTGTTCACCAGCATCAGCAGTGCGGTCATCAAAGATACGTTACCCCCGTTTTACGAGTTCGAATTGCGTAACGAATTTCATTGTGAATATACAAGGTATTTCAAGGCAGCTAAGTTTAACTACGCGTTAACTAATATTGTGCCTACATATTGAGCTTTAAGATTTTCTTACACTAAGATATTAGCCATCGCAATCCATTCAACGAAAAAATATTAGCCATATAATACGTAATGCTTAAATTAAGGTGCTTATTGCTTATATTAAATCAATATGATGATGACAGAAACATTCTTGCGTACTATAATGATTAGAGCTGTTTTAAATATGGGTGCCAAGATATTTTTTCCTTGGACTTATCTCTCGCTGTGCCGTACGTATTGGTATATACCTACTCGTATACATTTCGTGAAGCCGATAAAAGCGGAGCGTAATATGAATCAATAAGATTTTGACGATTTAACGGTAGGTGATTATTAAGGGTATTAAGATTGTGATGAAATATTTTTTTTTTTTGAATCAAGTAATTTTTTATCTTTTGTTGTTTTTTCGAAATGTTTTAATAGTGAAACTCCAATTACCAAGGCGGCTAGAATGTAGCCGTAAAAGGTTACGGGTACACATAATTCTAGCGACGAATAGCATTTCTTGTATGGAACTGTTGGCCTTAACGTATGTGACGGGAATTATTAGACAGATTGGTTATGCGCGACTGCCTCGTCGCTTGACTGGTTGCAGACGTAATTGCCGATCAAGAGGACTTCGATCGCTGTCGGGCAAAGTAGCTTTTACTGGGTTTTTATAAATTGAAATTTCCGGCCTACATTAATGGTCCGTGTTCGTCGACAGCCACACCCCACATTCCGTCGTGGGACGTAGAAATAACCGATGAAACGTATACTACACTCCTCTACCTAACCTTGTGCAAAATATGTGCTATAATATATTATGATTATTTTCAAAATTAAACGCAAACTATCCTGGCGACTGAAAGTTAGAACAGTAATAATAATAAACTCTGTTTACCCTAATATAATATAGAAAAAACAAAACAAAACAAATGAATGATGTTTACAAAAAATCATAGCGGATAAATGATGCGAATTCAAATCAAACCGTCGTTCCTCCGCTTGGATTAGCATCAAATTGAAATAGAAGTAAATCCTCGCCTGATGTCAGTCGCAAGTGCATTAATTAGCATATCTAATACCGCACCATGAGAATTAAATCAAATCTCCGTCTCGTTGTCATCCAGTCAGTGCGGGAGACATTGCAGTTGGCGCATTACTGTTGTACCTACTGTTTCACCGTTGACGTATCTCATCAATAACATTTCGATGAAATTTTAGGAGATGACATTGATCGATGACTCCGAACAGTTGGAGAGATTCGAGACGACGCCTTTCCCGCTGAACTTCACGGTTCGCTTCTTTAATCTTAGCAACGTTGCTGACGTGCTATCGGGCGGCGTGCCCATCGTGAAGGAAGTCGGACCATACGTATATAAGTAAGTCACTCGCAACTGTTTACTTGCCACTGGCCCGACAGGTCTCATAGGTAATATAATACAGCTCGTATATATATTTAATATGAAACAATTTATTTCACACAACGTATATCACAAATAAACAAAAACAATAAAAGAACACAAGATTACGCACGATCCGTAGGCGGTCTTATCGCTAAAAGAGCAATCCCTTTCAGACCTAAGTTCAACCTAAAGTTCAGAACTGAATGAAGAGAAAAGAAGATTTATTCTACATATATTTGTATTTTTCGGTTCTCACTAGGTTACATCACTCTAGAATCATCGAAGAGCTGGAAGAGGATGCCGTCAGGTACCGTATGTTGGAGCAGTTCGAATTCGACCCTGTGGCCTCGTACCCAAACACGGAAGACGACGTCGTCACCATCACCAACGTGCTTTACCATGTAAGTTCAATAATGTTGTCTTAACATCTTTAGTAAATTATATAAAGTCTACGCTACACTATGTTAATATTCAATCAATGCCGTGAAGCATGTTCACGAAGAATAACTTCAAGATGGAATAAATCTATTAACCGATGTTCTTTGTCTACGATGTAAGGGACCCTTTATGGAAATACAAAAAAAAATCAATAATTAATACATTATTACTTTTATATATGTAGATATATCAAATAAATAGACCCTGTAATATTGATATTTTAGTGTCCTCAAAGCCAAGTACATTTTTTTATAAGTGAAAAATAAATTACCCAATCTGCCTGCCGATGAAGCCGACGCAACGCGAGGAATGTCGTGATCCAAGTATGTGGCAGACTGAGTAATAAATAGGCTTTAACGAATATGCACCTCGCTGCTTCACCCCCTGTTTTTGGCTTAGATCTACGTAACGTTATATATCCTTTTTAATCTGCCATACACAGGTTCTCACGATTTTCTTCGGCACAATTTTATAATACGCTAATTTTGTTGTTATGGTTTCAATAACAAGACATGATGTTATACATATACGTACATATGACTACAAGTTATATGTACGTATATGTATAGGTGTTTAGTGCGAATAGTGCGAACATTAGTAGGTACTATTAGTTTCATTGTTATTTTTTTATATATCCATCTCGCTCTGCTTTCATTAGTAACATCGGAAGTGTTAATTTATGATATAGTGTACTCCTATATGTTTTATTTCTTATTATCCTGTAATATATCTTTTTAAAAACATGAAACGTTGTGCCGATAACTTTGATTCTTCACATGTGCTTAAAAATAATACAATCATATTTCGTTTGCCACATATTGTGTTAATCTCAAATATGTGACTGGTCATTATTAAATTGTTATGAAATTTTAAATTGATAACGGTGGATTACTAGTTATCTCGCTGTAATGATATCTTGATTACCACATCGCTCTGAAGAAAACAGATTGAGGAAAAATAAATAAGATATAAAACATATTAAAGTCGTTAATACGCGCCAGTTTTTCAAATAATAATTCAAATAATTAGAAAGCAACATTTCCGTACAAATCGGTTATAAATTTATTGACACTGTCACCTAAAACTATAGCCTGATAATACGAAAATGATTGGGTAGTACAACAAATTTTATTACGTACGTGTAATTCACGTAGGTAATCTACGTACGTAGGTATAACGTAACTAATGGCATGTGTGAAAGTACTACACTCAGCGTACGTCTTCGGGGATTACAGGCGTGATGCCACCTTTTTCACGCTACGTTTATAAGTTAACATAAAAATTATTATCGACAGACACAACAATATACTTTTATATCTTATACTTCCGTATAATAAATATTTACGTTACTTAAAAAATTACTACAAACGTGTTGTTAAATGTATCGTACAATATCTAAATCAAATGTAACATTATCTTGTGAACAAGAATATAGAAAATAAATCGGGAAAATAAACACACCTGTGTTCAATGTATATGATTTATCACACACATTCATATATCGTGCACGTGTGACGTTGCTTTGTGATCACTCGATATTCATTTTATTATTAAGCCCAGTAATATGTCACCTACATTGTAACAGATTCTATAATGATTAGCCGGAAGTAAAATATGTATTATGTGTAAAAATCCTCAATACATATCGCTAATTATTTTCATTAATGAAAAAAAAATACTATAAAAGTATGGGCACCTTAATAGGTCGGAAACAGAACACGATTATTAAATTTGTATAATCTTTTTTCATGTGTGTACAAATAAACATTTTGATTTGATTTGATTTGTAGGTCTAACTTGAGTAGCCAGTCCAAAGTTCACATTTAGTTAAAACATAAAATCGTTTAGTGGCTTGTGTATGATGATATTAGGCAGTGCATTCAGGGCATCCGTTACTATAATATCGAATAAACAACCGATAATATCTCTTTTGATGTTCTATTTTGTAGGTACCTACTTTTAAAGAAATTAGAAACTGTCACTTAGAAATTCTTTCTTAATATAAGTACATTTTTTCTCACAGCAATACAGCCTTCCATTTCTTTTCTAAATATTTTTTTTCTGATGATTTTATATCTCGGCTGAGCTTTGATCTTCAGTATACATTTTCTTTTCCCTTCATCTCGTTTCATATCTGTTTTAATTTATTTCTTCCTAGAGTATAAAGTAAGAAAACCAGGCTTTTGTTTCCTATTTAACACAAAACTAAAAGGTGTAGATTATATCGGAATTCTATTTTAACTATTATAAACTACTATTATAACTATTTTAACCGGTGTTGATCCGATGTTTTCAATTAGTCATAACTGTCATAATTTGTAACAACTAAGAGTGTTCGTCTTGCACATACTGTAAATAATTGTCACCATAATGCTGTAAATATTTTTAGTATTAACTAGTCCAATAATTCCGACTTAAGAAAGGCTCGGCATATTGTTGCCTCAGAGTCTACAATTAGTCTTAATATTTATTTCGAAAATTGCAGACTGTAATATTCTGTCAGTTAATTATCTCCAATTAAACTCAGTCCTTTTGTAATGACATGCCCGCTCTGGGTTAATTATTTATTAGTTCAAACTGGTAACGATTGTTACGACTATAAATATAATTAAATCAAGACTTCTTATTTTCACCCATACGCCCTGTATATTTCGTTTATATTTTCGAGACTATTATATATATAATTTACTAACTAAAAACATTACTGCAATTTATTATGTTGATTCAAATGTTCTATACGTGAACATTATAAGCCACTTTGCGATTATGATTACTCTAATATGTTATCGGCGCGCAACCTAGCACTCACGATGTAATAAAAATAACTTTTATTATTGTGTTAATTAGATATACGATTGCAGTGGACAAAAATGTACAGTACATTATTACTACACATAGCGTCCTCGCTAAGCGACAGAGAGACGGGTATTTGGCTTGACGGTGATAATTGTACAATTGTGACAGGTTATTTATTACTAATGGTTAGCTGGCTGCCGATACAGGATGCGCAGACAGCGTAATCACTAAATACCTGAAGCGGCTACTACCACAATGTACCTTATTCTGCCGTTAAGCAGCAGGGCTCTGTTGAATTCTGCGTCCAAAATGTGAGTAGGTAGTACATTTTTACAAGAGGATTATCAAGTAAGTCGTTAAAGTTACCGATGTTCTAGTGACTGGTACGTGACTGGTTAATCCGTATGATAAAAACCAAATAACGGCAGATGTTCAGCATTTATATTAACCGCAACCAGGCGATCCGACAGAGAACTACAGCTATCGACATAGCCTAACGAATCAGCGAGCTGAAGTGACCCTGGGTTGAGTAGACGTGCACTGGAGTGAAGGCCACACCAAATGTAGGGTAGGACGGCCTTCAGCTAGGTGGAGTGACGTTACAAGCAAAGTAGCTGGCAGTCGTTGGATGCAAAGAGCTGAAGATCGAGCTCAGTGGCGTGTTGTTGGAGGGACCTGTGTTCAACACTGGATGAAAATAGGCTATTGATAATAATCAGTATTATCAATCCTATTGTCATCCTTCTGCTGGTCGTAGGTATTTTCTTATGATAGTGATATGTATAAGTATAACATCTTGATACATCACCACACATGGCTACCTGATTCCAAAGTGTGCATCGAAAGAGCCTGTAAATCATCTTAGAATCGGATGTTACTATTTTTAATCATATATTATTCCAGTGTATCGTAGATGTAGTATTGTACAATATCGATAACGTACAAATAACGATGGCAGATAAACAAAAAACAAAATTAAGCCAATAATATGTCAATTGATTGATGTATGTGCGCACCCGGTATGAGTACCTACTTCATATAGTGGTATAAAGAGTTCAGTAACCTAAATAACCTGGCGCGAGGTAAACGAGGTCGCAGGTCATAACCCCAGTTCCACCGTTTTTAATTGAAATGAAAGTATTTTTTATTCTATATGTTATTTTCTCAGCACATTTGATATTACACCGTAGGGAAAAAATAATTTTAAAAACGCACATTAGCTCACGATGCGAAAGTTTTTAATTTTGTGTTAAATTCAAGTAGAAAAATTGTTATAAATTTTTATGCCGCGGCAGTAAATCCATGTTTACCATTTTCCATGTACTAAACTTAATGAATATTATTTTGTCTCCCACTCCAGTTTTAGGGTGACGTAACCCTAGCTTCGCTTAGTTGTGTGCTTTTCTAATATGAAATGTCAGTCACTATAACGGCCAAGGAAAACGTCTCTAGGAAACCGCCAAGCCTGTGAGTTTTCCATAATGTTCTCTAATGCACGTTTGAACCACACGGTACTTAGCCGGCATGGTAACCATAACTAAGATCCGTGGCCAACAATATAATAAGGAAGCGATTAATAAGAATCTGTTTAATTATAGAAAAAATAAAATATCGAAAACTTAACACGCATGTAATTCCGGAAATGTAGGCAGAACAGTGTATTTCGGTCCCACGTTTCCCCACTTATATTTATATTTCTGTACTGGATAGAAGGTGAGCGTATTGCTATCCAGCATCCACAATTTTAAAAACCGAACCATTGCTAGAAATTTTCACATGAAAATTTAATAGTACCCGAACCGTGATTCTAACCTACGAGCTCTAGACCAACGAGGTAGTCGTTAATCATTAATATATTTCGCCATAATCTGAATAATTTTCAAACTAAATCTTTTTAAAATCCTTCTGCTAGACACAAAATCGTTACTGACCGGTAGACATAAGTAGGTACTCACTTTCACATCGACAATATTAATATGAATGTTTGTTAATATTTAAAAATTGACTGTATTTAAATTAGTATTTTTCATATTAAGATATCATGTAATAAACAAAACATGTTATGAAAAACAGATGGTACTACATACGATAGAGATATTAATCCATTGACTCGGTGGAAACATTTCAATTTCGATTGTCACATCAGAATCTAAGCAACAAGTACTTATACGATTCAAAATGCACAAATAGTTGTCTGATAGTCAACTAAGTTTGTAAGTTTTAAAATATTTTTTATTATATAAAAACATATATGAGATAAATAATTTAACATATAAAAAATATAAAATTTAAAAAAGACAAAGAAGATATAAAAGATTTTTCCTCTTTTACTGGCTATGAACGTAAGTAGAATATATCACACTGTTTTATGATATTTATATTATATTATGATATTTATATTGACTGCTTCGTTGGTCGTGTTGGTTGCAAGTGCGACTGCCGATCGGGAGGTCCTGGGTTCGATTCCCGGGTCGGG
>DWDU01001035.1:0-15813 GCA_018245575.1 Jemadia suekentonmiller
TATTTTTTTTTTACATTAGGTGCATGTAAATCTATTACGAAATCAATTCGATAAAACCAAAATAAAACTTGTTCAGCCAATTTTTTAAATGTCAACATGTCGTTTGGACCGCTTTTTAATTGAATTTATTTTGAAAAGTTAATTCTAATAAGGATTTTTATATATATCCGATGTTTGTATCTACACGTTTTTATTGGATTTAATCACAAAATTCACAATTCTCTGTATATAAAATGAAAAACTTACCATACAAAACTATACAATACCATACCATACCATACTTTACAAATTTTAAATAATTCCAATATAAAATATTATACAAGGATTTACATAATGTAAATATAACTGTAAATATTTCTCCGCGCTGAAAAATGTCTTAAATTTAATATGGAAATGGCTTAATTTGATTATTATAAAACATTTATAAAAGTGAAATTAGCGAATGAAGGTTCTACAAGAGTTAGTCGTCCCTGTGCGCAAACGAAGTCATCGGCAGCAACCAGTATATAAAATATAAGTTCGAGTTACAAAATATTAAATACTAGTTTTTGATATGACTTCCGTTTAAATCAAAACGCTCCGGGGCAAATTCGTAAATTTATTTATAATAAAGTTGCAATTATAATTAACAATAAATATATGTAACCTTTACAGATATTATAATAACCGTAATTATACCCATTCTAATAGGAAATATCGATTCGGATTTGAATTTGAAAAAAGAAAACGACAATTTTATACGTTGAATTGGATCGTTGAAAGTGTTTGGTTTTTATTAAGTCTTGGAAATAGGCGTGGTTTTATGGAAACAATGATAAATGTATATGAAGCACGTCAGGTCGGTAAGTTTAGAGATATTGAGAGTTTAACACTGGTTGCTCACTGCCTATCCCAAAATAGACCTAGCGTGGCGATTTAATAATAATTACTTAATACTGACGGTCTCCTCGGCTGAATGGTTGCGAACGCGACTGCCCATCGAGAGGTCCTGGGTTCAAATCCCTGGTGGGCTTACTATTAGATTTTTCTAACTAAAATTTTTAATTAACATTTGTAGTTGTGCTAGAAGTTTGAGTTTGTGTCCAATGTATGGCAATGGGCTGACCAACTATTCCATGGTGATAGCTAAACGTGACTGGTGAAACGTGGGAGTGTACTACAGTCCTCTGCTTACCTCTTCGGGGATAACAGGGGATATCTTTTACGTAAGTACTTACTGGTTTTCCTAAAGTGATGTGATTCTCTTGAAAGCTGGAGGTTGAAGACAAAAACATTGTAGTGGGCAAAGCTGCTTCTGTTGATGTCGAAAGATATATACCAGAATACATGTACTGATTATATAATATACATATGTAATGATAATTAACACTTACAGTGACTTCGGTTCTCATCTGTTAGCCCGTAAAAAACATGTTTTGTTGATATACGAAACATTATGTTGCTCCCTAGAAAAGCGCACGGTCGTTCCACAGTGAACTTTAAAATGTTACAAGTGAAAAATTGTAACATGACGCCTGTAATCACCGAAGAGTTAGACAAAGGAGTGTAGTACAGTCCCACGTTTCACCAGCTACGTTTACGTCCCACTATGGAATAGGTGACGAGTTTATTGCCATATACCGTGCTCAAATCCAGACTCCGAGCCACTACTACAAAATCTAAATTAGAAAAATTCTATAGTGACCGACCCGGGAATCGAACCCAGGACCTCTTGATCGGCAGTCGTGTTTGCAACCAACACGACCAACGAGGCAGTTACTGTTAATTTAATTATAAAAAATTGCGATAAATGTTATCCCTTTTTTTTTACAAATACAACTGTATATCCCCTTTTTGTTTGTTGTAAATTGTTTAATATAAAAGTGCCGCCATCAACGTCACAGATTAATAAATAATTACAGATACCCATTTAGACATGTCCCTTATCCATAACAGGGCTAGACCGTCCGTCCGTACGTCTGTCACACAACTTCAACCCATATAAAGCTTATTAATTGTTATTTACAATTGTAAATTGCCAATTTATTTCTGAACTAAGTGATGTCTCCATTTCACAAAAGGCAATGATTATTTTTGACGTTTCAACAAGTTCACGTAGCCGATGTCTATGGTTATTTATAGTCTATGCAATTATCAACGAACTTTACTGTCAATGGTTTTTTTAATGTTTCATGGAATTCTGTAAACTATGTTGACTTAATCCCCGACTTACAATGTTATTTGTTCCATAGTATATATTAGGGATATCTTTGTAGGGTTATGTAAATATTATGACTTCACGTTACGATTTGTAAGAAAAGAAATTAATCTTAATATATTGGCACGTAACTAGTTGATTGATAAAATTACCACTTTATGAAAACTTCTCATTAATTAGAAGTTAAAAGCTTTATTGAATTTAAAATAATGGGCCTGGAATTAGACATTGGTATTGTTTTTTGTATTGATAACATGTTTTGTAATATTGTTGTCTGTCATTGGATTTATTGGCTCGCAGCTGATTCGACGAAGGTATCACTTAGCTGAGATATAAGATAGATATTTCTTACATTACTATATAATTAAGTACATTCACACTTAGTTAATATATTAATTACGTACGCTTTGTTGTGTATTATGACTTAATACATGACAAAAAATACATAAATAAAATGTTTCTAAATTGTATACGCTGTCCTTTACGTATGTTTAAGCCACATATACGTTATAAACTCTATGTTGGTCTTCCCATATTCGTGACGGCGATATCTGTACATTAAAATTTCATGCATTTAACGAACACTAAACAAGTTTTGTTCTTGTTGTGGTACAAACCAACAAATAATTCATATATTGTGACCATTAATAATTTTATATAATACGATTTTGTCGTCGCATAATTATCATAATAAACGGACACATTGCAGAATCGTGCATTCAATGCATCCCTTTCTTACGTATCGCTCTCTCACTTTTCACACACATGCAATTGTCGTTAACCAATTAGTGAACAATTTTCGATCGTTTGCCCTTAAGATAAGATCCTTTTTGATTTAAACAAACAAAACTTATGGAATCCAGCTGCTCGTCCCTCCACCGATCCGAACCATACTTTAACACAATGACGTAAGGCTTGAAATGACTTGAACGGACCCAATCAATGAGGCTCTTGGATGAAATACGAAATGGATTATTTTTTCAAAAATGGAATTAAGAAGAGACAATAACGCTCATTGTTTTTAAAGATGGCGGACCGGACGAGCTCAAATATGAGATTATTACTAGTGTGTCGAGCTTATGATAATTTTATTACCCTGTAAGGCACACAATAACGCTTATTTTTATGCAAAATTGTTAATAAGTCATAAAGGGCTCGAGCGGATATCCATCTTGTTATTCCGGTTACTAATGAAAACGACAATGAAGGAATAAAAAAGATTCGCACAGTTAAAGGAAACGAGTTTGAGATTGGATTTCATATTTAAAATTGTTGCTTACATGCCAATATTTAAATATAACACTTCCTGAATTATGTTTAGAAACATAAACGTAAAAATATACAAGTTTTAATCAATTCAATTATGACCTTTAAAAATTAGGTATAACTCGGTAACATTTTAATTACAAATCAAGGTCGGTCTGTTACCAATGAAAAGCAAAAGTTATTTTTTAATCTATAGTTCAAATGACCACGGGCATTTATTATTACGATTGGGTTTCGACCTCGCTCATTGAACAATATTTGACTTTAAACTTCAATTTACAACATTCTTTTTTTAAATGGGAAACAATTGGTCATTCCATAGACAATTTTATTTCAATTTTTTAAAATTATAATAAATTTCATGTTTGATCATTTGAATAAGTTCAAGTGTTTTTGTGTAACGAATTGCAATATTTAAAAGAGAAAGTACAAAATAGAAAACGTATATTTTGTTGAGTGCTTGGTAAATTTAAATTACTAAGCAATTATGAAACATACTGACATAATAAATATCAAGTTAATAGTTATTGCCAAGTTCGAAATTGAAATCTTCCGTTGCTGTATGAGCATTGATGAAATTAAAAAAATATCCGACAAATAATAAAGTAAGTTTCTTTTTAACACTAATGCGAAAACATTTACTTTTTAAATTTTGAATTACTGCAATAACATAACACATGAATTTAAAAGCATGAAAATGACTTTATAATAACAATTTAATAATAGCATTCGAGAAGCTGAAAGAATCATTACCTATTACATAATCATTTCTCTGTACTGTCCTCTTACATAGATCTAGGAACAAACTAATCAAAGACGGAACTCCATACAGTCTTAACAATTTCATCGAAAACAAAGCGAGAGGAATACTGTAGCGGACGGAATTTGCCTGAATATATCCGCTTCACTCAAGACGTACAGTTTCTCACGAACAGATGTAAAGTGACGTGTCAACCGCTTCCACAAAGTTGAATAGTACGTTAGTAATTTAAATAGAGCGATCCCTCAATTGGGGTTAATTCCCGTGTTTAAGGAATATGGACGTTAATTATGGAACGACACGACACAAGTTAAATGTTCTTTTTCGGTATGTCCCAAGTATCGTTAATTACCGGTTTGGTTTTTATTCGTATTTAGAACGTGGTTATTAAAATGTTTATATAACGGTTCTGGAATTGGAATTGATGTAACTTTATCATAATCGATAGCTACAAATGTATATTTAAGTAGACAAATAAATAAAAAAGAAGCACATCATTCCCAATTAAAAAACAAAACATTTTTACATTTATGACGGTATTCGTGTAATTTCCGTCAGTGTCGTATGCATCAGTTACGTCGAATCGCGTTTCACAGTTCGAAAGTTTTCTGTGCCCCGCTCTATGGGTACATTCTATTTTCAAAACAGAAATTTGAATATGAAACGTTACATCGGATGATGGAATGCCTGTGTTTGTGATACGTTTCGAAAATGGAACGTCTTGTTCTTATTATGAATGCGTTAAGGATGCGTAAGAGCGTACGTCTGACGGTTTAGTAGCTGATGCATTAATGCCACGAATGATCTGTTTCTTTTTGTACGCCCGGAGATTGGTTGATGTTGTAGACCGACAAAACGTATAGACGTGCCTCACGAAAGCTCATTCAAAGGGTCACCATTATAAAAAAATATCGTTAATGAATTAACAATGGTAACATCACACCTGTAATGCCCGAAGAGGTAGGCGAAGTAATGTAATACACTCATGCAGTCCACCAGTTGAGTTTATGTTCAACTATGTAATAGGTGAGCCATTGCCATGCACCGAGCCATAATAGCATATAAAAATTATGTTATAAAACTTAGTTCACAAATCAGCTTATTTACTAGTATGTTAATACATAATAATATACGAAATAACCCAAGGAAGGCCAGCTGACATTACATAACAACATCCAATGCTAACTTCTCGCCTCACGTTAGAATACCACCTCATGTAATATGTTCATGCGTGCTTCGCTTATCGCCATTTCTATATAATTATCCGCTCTATGATAATTACACATCTGAATATATTTTCTTCATAAAAAGACCAAGATTCGACAAAGTCGTTGCGACTTGTGTAACGCCGGCCAACGTTTAAGCTTTTACAATTTGATGTTTCCGGATTGAGTTCAACGTATCAATGTGTGAGAGTATCTTTGTATACAAGTGTCTATGTGTGAGAGTATCTTTGTATACAAGTGTCTATGTGTGAGAGTATCTTTGTATACAAGTGTCTATGTGTGAGAAGGTATTACACGGTAAACGATTGTGGTTCATATGATATACAATTATTTACATTTAGGTATTGTTGGCCAACAATAGTGTCACTATCTTCGGTATGTTTTAATATATATTCTAAAAGGTTTTTTCCGATTGACGATTATTATATCGTTATCCCGAGCCCGTTTTGATGTAAGCAGAGAGCACCTAATGTGCACGCAATGCTTCTATACTTATAGACCTGGCGTGCTTTTATACTCTGACTTCACTACTTAAAATATGGCGTAGTGACGACACTAATACGGTGAAATTGTAGGATACTTTTTTAATTATTTTTTTTTATTCAAATAGAACTGCGAGCTAATCCACGGTAGTAAGTAGTATATGTATGCAATACAGAAGATAAATTACATGATATACATACATATTTATGTGAAATAACATGTTTACGGAACTCGAAAAAAAATATTTGAGACACTTCGGCCTTCCAATCCGCGAACAACATAGCGACCTTAGACGAAGAAAAATTTTGAGAAACTGTCACACGACAACTTCACAATCAGGAAACGTACGTGGATATTACTAGCGATAGTTAAAATATACATAGATCCGTCTCGCGATAAAGTTTTGTGGTTCGTTATATTCGGCCTGCTATTTTAGTTTTACTTTGCAACCGTGTTCACGTAGCTCTCGAGTAGCAAGCTTTTTAATCGTACACTTTGTTTTTCTTTGTTTTTATTTATTTATTAAAAAGACAAATTACCAATATTTATTGTTGGTACCATACTAGGATTGCCTGTACTGCGGATGACCGAACATCATGTTGCAGCTGAACTGCCTCGTTGGTCGAGTGAGATGCAAGTGCGACTGCCGATCGAGAGAGCCCGGGTTCGAATCCCGGGTCGGGCACTATTGGATTTTCCTAGCTTGGAATTTCTAGTAGTGCCACAGAGTTCGTATTTGTGCCCGGTATGCCAATAGGCTCACCGCCTATTCCATATTAGGACGTAAACGTAACTGGTGAAAAGTGGGAGTGTTCGTTACTTCTCTATTTACATTTTCGGAGATTACAGACTTAATGTTAAGTTTAGTGTTTGAGGTCCAGCGTAAAAATAATTACTGCAGTAAACTTTATATACAACGTAACATAGATTGTTGTAACTGAGCCTCCATTAAGTATACTAATTGAAAATTTATATTATGATACAGTTTGGTCAGTCGTGACATGCAATACACTTTTATATACAATTTTTAATTAACTCTAAAATATTGGTACCTATTTACGTTCTAGTTCGAACACACACGGGGTCAACATACTAAGCTAAGCGACCACTGCATATTGACCCCTGTGAAATGAACAGCGCGAGCGGGGAGAGGTGAATGTTTCTTTGGTTTTTTTATTCGGATCCACACAGCATGGTTACCCATCAATCAATGGAATCATATCTCCGCCGAAACGGAGCTCGATGTTGTACTGGTGCCCATGCTTTCGGTATTCGCGAGACTGGTTAACAAACAGGACAGGTTAACAGGACTCAAGTAAATTGGTACTGTTTTGTTCAATTTCATTATTCGGTTTTATTAGCTTGTTTTAAACTTCATTTGTCATTAAATCATGTTTCGGAATGTATCTACTTAAGTTATATGTTCTATATATAAAATGTATGTGTCTTTAAGTAACTCGTGTGTAGCTTTCAATCTAAACCGTGAAGTTCAAAAGAATGGGACGTCTAACGTTGAACTAAAACGTGTGGTAGCCCCACAACACACCAAACATTATGATTTTATATGTTTGAGTAATATTTTATTCAAATCTACGCTTGATTGAATGTTTTAGTTAAGACGTTCTGGTGCGAGCTTAGAAAAATACGGCTATAAATATTCCTCCATTGAAGCTAGTTACAGATTAAAAGCATTTGCAATTTAAATTTTAATATTATTGACTCCCACGAAGCATTATAAATTGTGTTATAAAAGTGTAGTCTGTAGAAAAAGCAATTGTATAAATATGATCGTGAATTAATAGTGTTCGATTGAGTTTCGATTATCCCCAAATGACGTGTTGCCACTGATGATTACTGGGCCGAGTAACGCCGGTTAAGTTACGTACGAAATTTGCTCATGTGTATAATGTATAAGTATTAATTTTGATCTCCATTTTGGTTGGATCATCCACAATTATAACATAGATTGTGATTAGTGCATCCACAATAATCAAATCAATTAACAATTCAATTTGAAAATCTTTTCTTAATAACATATCTACCATACTTAGTCAGTAATAATACGCATACAAATACATGAACACGACATGTGCAGTTTGCATAATATATAGTCATTCTATACCTAATATACAGAATATTAGATACTCCAACTATGAGCTATTTTTGAAACTTTTGCTTCATAGGAAAAGTTTAAAATCGTTAAAATCAACCTCTTCACGTCACCCGAGATTCGTTCGACAATATAAGAATTCGTATTTGGAACGCGCTCGTAACGTGAACTTAGCCCGTTTCGTTTTACAATTGCTTCACTTATATTTTGAATTTAGAACGATGGATATGCGATAAGAACAAAGTGTTTTACTTCTTTTTTTAAATAACTCAGTGACGCTCGAAATTTGAAATGGCTGGAAATTCGACGTGTGAGCGTTTTATCGGAAATCTTGAGCGCTGGTATTCTTGTAGCTACTCTGTACGGTTCTGTTATTGATTGATAATCTGTTCCATGAACATTCAGATTTAAATTTCAATAATGTTTAATCTGCCATACCCATCTTCAATTTATGTACGTGGACATTAAATTTTTAATATAATTTTTTAATCACAGTTGACTTTTATTCGTTACGCAGGAAAAGATTTTTCTGGACAATAGTAGTGATATTGAAGTCAGTTAATTATTATTGAAGTCAATACGACTCAATTTGAAACTAAATTGCTTACACAGTGCTTTAACAAGAAATCAAGTCATCAAGAATTCCATACGCTTCCGTCGACGGCGCCAAAATTTTTTTTGCCGAAACAAAAACAACTATTGTGTTGAAGTAAAACAAACGCTGTTAGTAAAAACTGGTAATATTGGACTAGGTTTTTAACATTATGTTGATGAGTTACAAAATCTAGAATTTTATTAAAATATCTACTACTTTTATATTAAAACCTTTGTATTTTTTTCACTTATATAACTACTACATCAAAGCTAAACTAACTAAATGGCTAAAGCCATTGTTACTATTTTAGTAATATTAAGTACCAGTGAATTCCTCTCTATAGTCTTTTGTAATAGATTATAGCGTTCGCGTTCACAGCCCGTTAAAAAAAAGAAAAAGATCTGGACAAAAATCTATCGGACGCCGATATCCAGGCAATTGGTATGTAATTTTTAACTATCGCGCGTAAAAGAATGCGTCCCGGCCACCCTGTTGCGTAGCGCGTGCCGGCCCCGCGCATACACAATACGCGCGTTACGTAACAATACGCGTTTTGCATTCGCTATACGATTTCTCTATCACCTTTCATACGCCCAAGAATGACGTGACAGCACAATGGATTTATTGCCCACTAAAAAGTGTCTAGACGCAAACATAGAAAATATTTGGAAAAAAAAATGTATTCATAGAAAGTAACGGATTAACGCCAAAATTAACGTTGTCGGGGTTGCCGTAATAGTAAAAAAAAGATGCGGCAATGCTAATCGCAAAATAAAAGTAACGTTTTTTTTATAATAATATGGTAGGTCAAACACAAAGCACGGACAATTGTGTTCTATATACTAGTTTGTGAATGTTAATAGCATCACTCGGTTATGTTATCTGCGGCCATTTCGGTGGTTTTCATTTCCATAAAGCATTTATGACCAGCACCCATCACCAGACCTAGCCATCGAGCACTATAATATAAAAGAACTTGTTTTCAAACGAAATCGCAGGGCAAAGGTTAGACGGTTGTCAAAATCACCCGCGCTGATTCGATTTGAATGTGGAACGAATTTGTGGGTTATGAACGCCTCGAATTTGTAAAGGCAACGGAATTCATTTGTACAGCCAGTTATAATAAAACTGCTTTCTATTTTTTTTTACAAAATATATGTTAAATATAAATAGTCATAGAGTTATAGGTAATAGAAATTAAAGCATACGATTTAACAACTTAAGTTTAACGAATAAATGAGCTTTAGATTTAAATATTAAAACAAACGTAATATAAAATCTATTAAGAAATATCCCCGACCCATGTGTCAAGAGACCAGATGTGGATTAGCAAAGCGCTACTGAACGTGCGCTGTGAGGAGATCTGCGAAGTCTGATAAACTATTGTAAACCTGAATACCTGTTTAGACTTGTCTATTATTTTAAAGGTAATTTAACGCGTAAATTTTCACTTCGATTTAAATGCAAAATTCATTTAGTTAATCATTTGAATATGTTGGTGTTTTTGCTATCGTAAAATATTAAGGTGATATTAAAATAGCACTTAATGGAAAACATCGTTACAAAACCTGCACAACTTAGAGTTCTGCGTAATGTTCTCCACGGCGTGTGAAGGCGGTCAATCTGAACTCTGACGGCGTGATCGTTTGAGCCTTTCTCATTCCGCGAGGAGACTTGATATCAGCAGTGATACGATAAAATAGTTGATGATAATGATCGAAATTAAGGCTGAGATTGATACTTGTGTCATTTCACGCGCAGGTACAATGTTAAATATATTCATATTATTAAATAATAAACTATTACCGTTTTAAGTCCACGTCCACGACATCGCCCGCTCTTTGCACCTTTGCCCTCTTGTAATTCTCACAGACACCTATCGTGCATTTAATGTATAGAATGCGCGGTGTGTATTGTATGACACATAACAATTGGATCTCGTTCAGAATTCCCTAGACACCGCGGTGCTGTGCGCCTGGTACCTCAATGACGAATGTACACATCACGAAGCTTATTAATTACGTCTTCAGTACTATAACTTGCTGCTATTACTTTGATGTGTATAAATATAACATATAATTAATTATAAATAATGAGTACGCTTTTTTATTATTAATAATAATTACGCTTGCACAAATTAGAACATTGTACGTTACGGGAGATGTCACGACAACTGCACATTTTTTACAGATTCCGACAATAACAGTTATTTGTATTTCAACATATGTGTGCATATTATGATCATCGCTAACGTGAGATTTGTCACAACCCATTATTGAGCTAATAGAACACAGGTCGCGTACTACGTTAATCAAGTCGAAGAGATATGAGGCGTCAAAATTCCACGTACGTCATCTGCGACGTAAGCCGTCGTTAAATTGACAGCGATTTCTTACGCGCGCACGCATTTCCATCGTTATTCATGAATTCTAAAGAGCAGGCGTAGTTACTCGAAATATCTGAGCTAAATAATGATGTACAAGTAAAGTTCGAGCCCATTTGCCGGCCGACGTTGGCGCCAATCCGCTGCGATTTCGTCGGTCACATGAGCGGTTGTGTCTAATATGCAAAATGTTTTGACAGCTCATGAGCTGCTCACGACGTTGGAAACGTATTATTGAGCATCTTCGCGCTTTGCCCTTTTCACAATAACGTTTTCGTCTTTATCAATAATTATTATTCTTAAACTTTTATTTATAATCAAAACAAAATTTATGTTATAGCAAAATATCGGATAAATAATTTAATTCGGTAAGACCAATACCGAAAATAGTGTCAATTGATGAATCGAGTCCAGGTCGCTTGAGCAGCATTAGAAATGCTAAAGTATATTTATATATATTCATGCCCAGCGTGGAGATTATGGGCATAACCCCAAGGAGAGACCTATGTCCAGCACTGGACTGCAATAGACTGATGATGATGATGATATTCATATTCGAATTCATTGCACTGGCAATGGACAGGCCACATTGTCAGAGGAACACACAGACCTTACCGCAAGACAGTTCTTGAACATTAGAGTAGACAGACAGTTTGCTAAATCGACAGACAACCATGTTATGACTGCGGAAAACTGGTAGATCTGAAGGACTTGGAATGAAGGCAATGTTTGGGGAGGCCTATATTCACCATTAAACGTTAACGGGCTGAGGTGATGATAAAATCAAACGGCAGGCGTTAGTTAATAACAAACCACAAATAGATTTATTGCTGTCATTTTTGATTTTGTTGCCGATGTGATTTTGCTACAGCCGCCAGGTAGCAATAGCAAATACAGATGTTTTCCGCAATATTTTATTGGAGGAATTTTTATATCGTCGTAAATTCGATATCTGGGTAGCTTTGTGCTAAATATTCATATACTTATTTATTACACAAATTGTTTAGTTGAGAGATGTTCTGTCTATATTTTGTTAAGTGGCAATAAAGAACTTTGTGAACATTTTTAAAAACACTGGATGATACAAATTCTAACAAACAGTTCAGTTTTATGATGATTTTATGAATTTAATTTTTGTTTTGTTTATTTACACTAATTTTAACATATAAACTAATTTAACAAAATACTGTTCAATATTTTGTAAAATTATTAGAATACTCTCTGGAGTCCTAATACCAATGCAAAGTGCTTACAACGCTTTGCAACTGCCGGGACCTTAGAACACGGCGACGTCAGGGGTCACATCTCGAAGACAATACTCAATGAAGACTAAGGGGGGCTGCTAGTGGGGAGGTATAATTATTCCCCGCTAGTTCGCGGACCACGCCCGCCATTGTGACGTTAATACGGGCCTTTATGGTGACTTAAGAGAGGTTGTTGACGCGAACTATCGATGCAAGATGTCTTTAATAATTCCATCTTGCGTTCCAGTGATGGAGCCATTACTATGGAATGTCGTCCTTGGATTTGTATAATACGTTGGGACAAGTATTTATCTGTTAAAATACCATGTAGTTTATTATACTAAATATTCGTCTGGAAATGTTAGCGTATATATATGCATGTTTGTGTATGTTTTGCATCCACGCAAGGCCCTTCATAGGCGTGATCAACAGCTGTTCTAAGTGTAACTGACGCTCCAATAGCTATAAACGCTGAATTTATTTTCGGATTAGTTCGGTAATTACTTACGTGCGGTATGAAATATGAAGTAGATAGAACCCCAAAAAGTATAAACCATTCGTCTGTCTGCTTAAAACGCAGCATCCATCTAACTTATCTCGGGGAGCGGCACTCAAAATGTCTATTTTTAAGCGAAAACCGTACAAGCGGTTAGTGAGGCTGGCGGTCGGGCAAATGTAAAAATTTCATATCTCGTATAGTCGTTACAACCAAAATGATTGATTTTATTGCTTCGCGTTCCCGAATTGATGTTTTGAAATCGACTCAAAGCTTTTTGTGCTGCCATTGCGTTATTTCCAGGAAAATGTTCGCTCGGCTCCGATACCTAATTCTCTTTTGGCAGCCGTATTGTTGACGTATCCGAAGTGACTAGTAGCTTGTAAATGCCCAGTATCTCCAACGTGATGTTTACGCAGAAACAGGAAAACGGTGGATTTGGAAATATCAATAATGTTGTTTTACGTTAAATAAGTTTATATGAACACTTGTCGGTTGAAATACACCACTCGTACGCTGATATACTAACATCGAGATTTCGGGTTTCAATTCAGCAATATTGAACTCTATCTTCCCTAATGTCAACACCTATTAACAGTTGGTCCATTTTCCTGACCCGCCCCGCAAATTAGACCGCAATACAATCGGAAAAATTGGGTAACAAATCTGATTTCAGATTTTTAGAATGATCGAGAACTTTGAATGACGCGATAATCAGAGCCCTGTTGCCTCATTAATGTCGTTGAAAAGCGAGGTCCATTGGCAGGACAAACGCAAGCTTTACATCAGTTGGCAGCCCAAGATATCTCGATGCGATTTTATTAATCCATCATTCAAAATTACTACGATCTGACCCGTGCTGACCTGGGCTCTTTCACTTGCTAATTATTGGACCATTAATTTTTATCTTGCCCAGTTCTACACTCTCCAATCTTAAACATCTTATATATTTAATTAAACTTTTTTTGCTTCTATGTGCTATAAGCGATAGCGTACTTAATTTGTTACGACTTTAGTATGTTAGCATAATATTATTGCTAGTGATAATTTCTTTCTAAGGATTCCTAAAAGTGGCACATGCATGCAAATGGTAGCCACTTTTAACCATAACGTGTGTTGCCAATACTTTGGATCTACGTAATATGGCTCTATTAACAGTCGGTTTAAAAGAGATTATGTGATAGCGGATTATTTACAGGTTAATGGGCGGAACGGACTTAGGATATGAACTATTAATAACTGTGGTGTGTTTTTCACTATTACTGTTTCCTTTTGACAACTATCAAATTCTGTTCTCATTCAACAAATAAATAAAAGGATATTTTTTTCTTTCCAAATGTCTGTTTAAATCGATTTGAAATTGAAAATACTAAGTCCTGAATTCGGAATCTACAATCCTTTGACCCTCTCGTGAGTCATCTGTGAGAGCGAATACGTAAACACAATTAACCTAACATTGAAGATTCACAAGATCCCGATAGAGACGTTTTTATTAGAAGCGGTGTTCGAACTGACATAATTTACTCATAAGCGTATGTGAAAATAAATAAAAAAACACATAAGCGATGGCTGACGGAGCGGTCTGGTCTTTCTCAATATTACCAACACATCTGGATCACTTTCGTGTAGGGCTGCCACTAAATTACTTCTTTTATTAGTCGAACATATTACATATGTCCAAAGGGTTTAACTGTTACAACATGTTATCTATTGTATGCATGTGATAAATTACATTTTATTTATACATATAATGAGTTGGAAAAAAATGATAACGATCAAGTAAACATAACAATATTATCGTGAATTATAAAAATGTAGGTACATAAATATAACGATAAGTAATGTTGTTTTGGACGCGGAGCCCTGAAATGGGATTTCGTGTGATGGGATGATACTTGGAAGATACAGCTGAATTTGTTATCCATACGCTTCTTCGGAAGAATCGAACTTAGAAACCACATGGCAGCCACATATGACCTGATCAGTGTCGCATGTTGTATATTTTCTCTGTCAAAAAATCCACAGCAATGCATTGATATCGCGTTTGATTTGACATCCTTTTTAAGTTTAATAAACGGTCGTCAATAGAAATTTAACATTTTGCCACAATTTTTCATCACAATTGCTATCTTAGGACAGCCCTATTCTTATGCTATGAAGTTAATGCAAAACAGTAGGAATATGCGTGTATTACGTATTATGGACTGATTTGCAAATTATCTACAATAAATGTATTAATATTTGGTTATATTCTGAATCTGGTATCTGTTACATCCGTAGTAATGTTATAAATACGAAAGTAATTTTGAATGCCTGTCTGTTTATTGCACACTTACAGCGAAACCGCTAAACCGATGTCGATGAAACTTGTTATTGAGATTGTTTAAACTCTGAAGAAAGATGTGAGTAAATTACTTGTGGATTGTTTCTATTCTTACTGGTATAACGAAATCATTACGTCATGAATATTAGGAATTAAGCAAAAAAGGAGTGATGAATTACATCACGCCCGAAGAGGTAGGCAGAGGAGCGTAGTACACTCCCATATTTCTCTAGGTACGTTTAAATTCCATCTTAGAGTAGGTGGTGAGATTAAAAACCAGTGAGTTTGAAAGAAAACGGTCTTCAATTGTTTTAATTGAAAAAAAAAAACCTAACATCACGCTTTTTATCCCCGAAGAGGTAGGCATATTAGTATAGTATACTCCCACGTTTCACCAGATACATTTACGTTCCATTATTGTTTAAATTGATTTTTGTATAGTTAATAATTATGCCAGTATCAACAATAATCTCAATTAAAAAATTCCTTGTCCTTCGGCATCCAAATAAACCTTCACTGGGGCGAGAGGGTTACAATGTATTGCAAAGTAACATACTCGTAATATAGTTAACATTAATATAGAATACATTAGTTACATGTAGTGTCTGGTGTAGTGATGATAATTGCTATGGGGTGGATTTCAAGGCAGATAGTGGCTTAGTTTGAATTACGAAAGCGTGTAATTTATTTCCGCTTCATAGTCGATTCTGGCGTATTGCTTTGTAACTGA